>JAAEAF010002690.1:0-156521 GCA_011037195.1 Triatoma infestans | reverse complement strand
AACAGTTTTTCGCGAATTCCTCGAAACTTCATATACCATCTACCCCCTCTCATAAATGCCTATCACTTTTATTTAAAACATTTCTCCTGGAAAATAGTATTTTTTGGAGGAGGGTGCCGGGAAAGTAGCAACGTTCAAAATCTATCCACTAATGTAATGTACTACTCAAGTACAATGTATAGTTCTCTACTACTTATGAATGTAATAAGATACATTCAAAGCTTCACAGGAATTCTAAAGTTTGAAATAAATCGCTAAACTGCAAAAAAAGAGTTAATGACTAGAATGAAGTTAATGAATGAAAAAATATTAATGAATAGTTTATTGAGTTTTTTCCAATTTTTATGAAAACGGCCATTACGATTCCTTACGAAACTTGGAATGTTAACTATACCGATATAAACATATCACTTTTATATTAGATTTGAAATGTTGTTTAGGTTTATTAAATATTTTTAGCGCTTTCTTTTGGACTACAATATAATCACTTCAAGTACGATCTATCTTGAGTAAGATTATGTATCCTCTCGATCATCACTATATTTAGGTTAGTGCAGGTGAATAAAAAATTAATGTGTGTCAATTTTATACTTGTATTATTAACTGCAGTAAAAAAAAGGAAATCGTGTCAAGTGTTTCACGGTAGATTTTTGTTTAAAGAATTTTCAGTATAATATAATAGTTAAAAACATCAATAATTGCGGCATCATTCACAGTATCTACATAAATATTTGCTAAATATCGTGTTTTTGTGTCTTCTGTTTGTAAATAAAATAAAAAACAAAACGTGTGGATCTCGAACTTACATTTATGCATTCTCAACACATTCTCAACAAATTTCCTACAAATCCGAATAGTTTATAAAATATAGTTTACAGTTGCAACTGAAGAAGTATAATGAAGGATCTACAAGTACTTCACTGTGACTATAAGCAGCTTATACCATGATACTGTACATGAATTTTATGCAACTGCAAGTAGTATGCATTTCCATAGACAATTTAATAGCATTTGCCTGCTTCATGTGAAATTTTTTTATTGGTTTCTTTTCGTAACTGATGATAGTTTAATATTGAAAACTAATAATCAGCCACACAGAGGAAAAATTTTATGTTATTTAACTTTTCTTTTTAAAATTATAATTTTAATTAAACCTTACACTGATGTATATTTAATATTAGCTATCAAAAAAATAAATTTTAAATTAACATAAGATTAATAATGAATGATAAGGAAACTAGGTTAGTGCTCCATTTTTTTCGCCATTAAACTCGGCCGTAAACACGCAATTAAGTAATCAAAAATTACTATATATTTTGTTTATAAATGGTTTTTCCAACTTTCGATCTTCATGTGACTAATTTTTTTTTTTTTTTTACTTTTTCATTTAGTTATTTTATGAATGAATATATTTTTAAATCCCTGTTGATATAATTACACAATTTTTTCAGCTAACTGAAACACACACATGATTTTATCTCTCAATGCAATTTTTTTTTTTCATGTGCATCAACAACTCGGGTCATTAGCGCATGACGAGATTAGGCCACTCGAGCTAGGTGGCCACCTTGTTTTTTGCACGACTTCCATTGCAACTTCCTGTGGAAGTGGCATGGAGCTGGGCGATATTATGATTTGACTGCCCCTCTTCTCCCCTTTAACCATCGAAACCAGTAGACGCGTGGGGAGAGTTGACAATCACACAATGACGTCATAACCTTATGACAACCTTGTAACACACATACGTACGTTAGGTACAAAATAACAAGTGTCGAGTGTAACAGAAACATTGCGTTGAAGTGAACTCTCCTTCACGAACTTGGTGAATTTGCTCTGACGATGGATGAAAATCCAAAACCGGTCAGGAATATAAGAAATATTCATGCTATGACAGATAAAATACCAGATGTTATCCAGCATTGCGGAACCATCCACACGTTGAACTATTAAATTTGTTTGAAATGTTCAAGTTTGGAAATAATTGTAAGTTAGGAGTTCCAGGAAAAATATATACACTTTTTTTTTTTTACAGGAGCAGGAATGAAAATGTCAAATTTTCGGAATTGAATAAGACGAGAAAAAAATTTTTTTTTAGCGAATTATCAGCACGTGGGTGTTTCTGTGAATCTCAAAAATGCAAAATCTCTGAAAACTCAAACTTGATATTCCATTTAGTTATCATCAACGCAGCCGTCAAAAAAAATTTCGGTCAAAATCATCAACCGGAAGTGCGTGCTTACAGATTTTGTTTTTTTTTTATTTTTCTTTCCGCGATTTTCTCGAAACTAAGTGCAATGACCGCCTTTAAACTTCGTATACATAAAGACGATTACTTTTATTTGTAACATTTTACGAGAAAAATTGATTTTTGGCATTTTCTGGTGGCGGTGGGGTGAGGGTTCAACGGTAAATATTCGTCGTGAGTACTATTTTAGTTCAATGAACAGGTTGTGCCACCACTTTTACTACGGATTTTTTTTAAATTTCGTTATGTCAATATTAATGAAGATATTTCAATTTAATGATTGCAGCAGTTCGCTTGGGTAAGCCAGGTTTTACTGAAATAAAAATGGCTGGGATTAGCTTAGAGCCAGAGAATTAGATTTAGAACGCGGAGGTTTCGCGGTATTCGCGGAGGGTTTGAATTAGTTGTGTTCTCCTTAGATTTTCCAGCCCTAGAAGCTACTTACAGCTCATTGTCCGATGCTGGGCAGTATTGCCTTTAAGGAGAGAACACTTTCAGAAGGCCGGCTATATAATGAGAAGACTCCGGGAGCCTCAACAAACAAAACAAAAAATTACTGAAATGAAATTAAAAAAATAAAGTGTAATACGCTCTTCTAAAATATATTATTAAATACTTTTTTTATTTTCAGTAATCAGGAAAAAAGTTTGATATACACAAATATAAATATACTTTCATTATAATCTGAAATATGTAATCCTTTTTGTGCAAATACATAAAATTGAATGGTTGTAGTAGGTAAACGTTAACATTAAAACCGGCGCAAAGACTAGTTTTGTAAATGTGGATCCTTGGTCTATGTATGTACGTACACATCAGTGCCGCTTTAGTGTATAAACCTTTAGCTATAGTCCTGTGCATTTTGTTGAATGCTGGACCCTCAAACCGACTGGCCATACTAAACACGGCGTTCTTTCCCATAAATCCTCAAAGTACTGAGACAGCTGTGGCAGTATTTGTTATGTTGATATAGCAGCTTTACCTCTCATACTCACAACGCACTTTTCCTCTCTCTCTGTGGGAATGTGTGTGTGTGTGCGTGTGTTTCTGGATGTGTGTATACATCTTCAACATATTCTTGTAATGATCTTGTACAATATATACATTTTTCCTATAGTTTGTTTGAAAGTTCACAGAGAAGCAAGGCTACAATTTATCGAGCAATGTGTTAATGTTACATGTGCCATTGAAAATGTTATTTGGCCTCCAAGATATCTGAAGAAATTGGACTATATTTTAGTGTTTGGGAGCAATGTAACAACGAAATATGAGGAGAAGTTTAAATTTAATTTTTACTTTCGCTTACCCTGGCAATCGTTTCATTTCGATGTCTAGAGATTTTTAACAACATTCATCAACCGGAATTCTGTCCAGGTTACTTAAAAAATTTTTTTTCAGTTCTTGTGAATTATTCGAAAAAGGCTCCAACGATTTTCTTGAAAATCCTTATATTTCTAGTTACATAAATACCGATCACTTTTATTTGATACTTTTCTTGGGAAAATTGATTGGGTTCTGGCAGGACAGTAGGATTAAACTTTCTCTCTAAAGTACTACGTCAGTGCAATTTATAGTTTTCCTACAGTTCAGAAATATTAGAATTCCAAATTTGAAGAAAATTGTTTAACTAAGTGAATGATAGCATCAAGTTTTATTAGAAACATTTTTCCAAAAATATTATTTAGCATACCTGTGATGCAAATCATTGACGTTGTTGTGGTTGGTTCCGCAGAGCTGGAAAGCATCAGAGATATTTTCCGTGATAGCCTGCTTCTTTTTATGGTCATCGACAGGTTTCGGGCGTTCGCCCATCTTCAGGATGTTTTTGTCATAACATATACATACACATATAACATATACTACTTGTCCAGAGCAAAGAATATATCAACTAAATTAGCTCTATATTATCCCACTGTTTTGACAAAAAACATCCTGATGCTGGGCGAACGCCCGAAACCTGTCGATGACCATAAATAAAAAGATTCAGGCTATCACGGAAAATATCTCTAATGCAAATGATTGACCATTAATTACTACCGCTAAGCTATTTACGCTGTTTAGATTATTTTTGTTTCCTCTACATTGATTCAGCTTTTCCAGTTTTCTACTAAAAAATTCATATACTGGACTGAAGATTCTCTCCAGTACCGGTTTAAATAGTATTTCTTCAGCAAAAAAACCAAGAGCTTTGACCGCACAACAGACAGCTCTTGGTAACTGTCGTTGACGTTTTTTTATTTTCATTCGTCGTTCCGGAAATATTCATGTAGGGCGAGAGTAAACAGCAGATGGGTTATTCATAGAAACTGAAAAAAAAATTAAGCACAAGTTAGTAAACATTTATGTACTAATCGGTTATTAAATTCAGTGGTTTGCACCTAAATTGTGGTTTGATAATAATTAAATCGATATTGCCCTAACATAATATGTGTATGTATATATACATGTATAACATATATATATATGGAGATGATAATAATAATAATATTATTATATATTATATACATTAGTAGTGTTAGTAGTTAAAGTAAATGAGGTTAACACCGGATGTTAAGAGGTATCTTGCTAATATCATGTTGTGGTCTGATAATACTCTGTTATCTACTAGCTAAGTTCACGGAACATGGTATCCATAACCTGATATGTGTGGGCACACCCAGCACATTACTGGCATCCATACATTATATTATGCTCCATTCAACTTGTGTCACTATTTATTATGTTGGCATCATAAACCTCTGGCCATAAGTTATTGTTATGCCTATACATACACACATTTTACTTTAGTTGTTTTAATAAACTTAAATCTTAATTAATTTAGTTATGTTATTAAAATAAAGTATTAAAAGGAATTATTATTTACATTAATAATTTTAACGTTGTACGATGATTTTCCTTTAAATTACATGCAGAAAGTAAAAGACATGTAAGTAATGAAAAATCGGGTATGAAACACTCACTCCAACTACAACTCTTACATTTCTGATTCGAGATATTTTCTTAAAATCAGAAATTTCACTAGATATTTAGCTCCCTTACTCCCCAACTCGCGGTAGAACATAATAGTACCAGCTGGCTCTTACAAAGGGATCGGTAACATCTCAGTCTCCTGGAACCACCTAAAACCTTCTTTTAAAAAAAAAGAAGGAAAATATTTCAAATAGAAGTAATAAGGTTTGTGAATTCCAGGTTTTAAGGAAAATCTGTGAAACTTTTAGAACTGTTTTCGAAGAAAATTCGCAATTTGGGATTCCTCGGAATCCCTAAAATATAATTTTTCCAAAAAAAAAAAAATGTGTTTCAAATATAAATGTGATAACGCATATATCTACGCAGTTAGCGTTTTCCATATTTAATGAAAATCATTGTAACCCTTGAAGAGAAAATTTCTGGGGATCTTTAAACAAATAATTCCAATGAATCTGCAGTTTAGAGAATTGGACAGATCTTTAAAGAGAAAATGTAGGGGCATAACTGTTCTCCATTCGTAATATACCAACACTGGAAAATTCTTCTCGACCGTTTTTAAATGATGGATAAGGACAGTGAGATTCGATCTCTTTTAAAAATAAAAAAAAAACTTACATTTTTGCCAACGTTTCGACAAATAATATGTTTTTATCAAGGCATAAAAATGAGTAATGTTAAAAAAATCTTGAAAACATGACAACTTTAACTTATATTTTAGGAAAATAAATAGATGGGAGCATCTCAACACTAAGAGAATAGTGAAGGATCTTTCACTAGAGAACAGTGAACAATCCTTCACTATTCTCTGTAGTGTTGAGGTGTTCCCACCTATTTATTTTCCTAAAATATAAGTAAAAGTTCCGTTTGAAGGTTTTTTAACATTTCTTATTTTTATGCTTTGATAAAGACAATATATTTGTCGAAACTTTGGCAAAATATAAAATTTTTTAATTTTAAAAAGACCGTTCTCTCACATCCTTATCCATCGTGTACCAACAGTGTTCAAATTCTTAACTTGTACTTACATTAGCTATCGCGGAATTCGTGGCGCTTTAATTTAGGAGTAGGATCATATATGGGATTAAGATTGAACAGAGGAATTAGGATATTGTAGACAAGATGATTAGGATTTTGTTAAATCCAGATTTCGCTAGGTCATGCACAGTCTTGAAATCAAGTGTAGCGTGTGTTTAGCTGGAGTCGTAATTATGAGCATGATCGATGCATTATATTAAAGTGGAAGATTTGGATTCGTGTTAATCTTTTTGCATTATTGTTCGGGAATGTTCTTGACAAGCTTGGCTCTGTTAAAGTTTAGATTCCATAATTAAGATCATTAAAGTTAATTAATAGTTTATTTATGCCCAAACTTTATATATTCCCATTTCCAATGAGAAATCCAGTTCCTTTTAAAATTTTATTAACTATTTTATAATGTTAGTACAAGAAACACCGTATTATAGATAATAAAACAAAATAGAAATAATACTATTTGTATGGCAGTGTAGATTTATGAGTACGCTCATAAATCAACTCCGTTCATTAGCATTTAATAGAATCAAGTGAACTCAACTCGGACTATTCACTAACAGTAACAAAATAACCTCATTAATTCATGGATCTTATATTGATTTAAATAAAGTAAGCTTTTTATTTGATTGAAATTATTTGATTTGTTTTTAAACAAATTAATGAATTATCTTGATTATTGAATACATTTTAGTAAATTATCCAAACAAAATGTTCATTAATAATTATTTTTGAAATTTCCCTTTATAATGGATGTGAGAAAGAGAGAGAATTAGAGAGAATGGATTTTAGAGAAATAAACTAGATGATATGGTGAACACTGTATAATGAATAGAACACACAAACTGCAAGGACTTAACAAGTTTAGAGATGTTAAGTAGCAACAGATATATGTAGGTACAGGCTGGCTAAGTGATGAGAAGGTAGTAAAAAGTTGCTGACTGGTTGATAATTTGTCGTAAACTGTTGTAAAACTGTCCTGAACTGTACTGCTTTCTCTCTATTTATATGAATCTAACTGTCCCTTTTTAGTCTGGCCGAGGGTAGTATAATGGAGTTGATGAGGAGACAAATTGGGATTGATTAATTAGACGAGATATGAAGACACTGTTATTATATAACTATAAGCTTACACAAACTGCACTGGACTTGTAATGATTTTATAGAATAAGAGGTGGGAGTAGAGTTATGACACGATGACATGACACGATGCGATGTATGGTTGAATCTGATAGATAGATGTCTAGATCTCTCACTGGCTCCCCACAGGTTCTCCCCACTCTAGCCTGGATACAGGTTCTCCCCACTCTAGCCTGCTTAAGTCAGAGAGTACCAGAGAGAGTCTGTTTTCTCTCGGTCGGGCTTGTGTTCTCTCTCTTGCCGTTACAGTAGTAACTAAGTTTTTTGATTCATTTTTGTGTTACTCCGGCCTTAGGATCCTATGAATCTATAATGATTCCGATCCCAGTACACCATCCTGTGTATACTGTGTACACCATCCTTTTAATAAAAAAATCTGTTATGCAAAAAGTGACACAACCATTTTTTAATGTAGTTAATAAATTAATATAACTAACAAATTTACTTTTATCTTGCAAATTTTTACACAGTTTCCCTAACATAAATATTGAAGTGGGGGGGGGGCTTTGAAAAAGTTATTACCATTATTATGTCTGTTGGCAGGGACCAAATCCTACGCTATCGAAAGCCCCACTGGGCCCATATAGCTACCCCAAGAAAAACAACAACATACCGGGTCTAGAACAAATATCCAGACCCGGGTGTAATCCATCCAAGATTCACCGCAGTCCGAATAAATCGGACAATAACCTTAAGTGGAAATAGTCTAAGCTATTCCACAGACATCCTGTTCCGACCAAAGGTCCTGAACCTAATTTCCTCACAACCCAGGCAATCAGTCCACAGACTCTACAAAATGGAATTTAAAAAGGTATTTTTAGTGATTACGTTGTATTTCAGAAAATCGAACCAATAACAGAAACCAGTGCAGCGCCATTGTTCTTATTGTAGGTCGTACAAATTTACCGAACGGATCTTGGAGATTTTCTGCTAGAATCTCGAAATCGAGTCCAATGATTTTTTTTTCAAACTTGGTGAATATTCAAACTATATCTAAAAAAACTTTACATTGTAAAGTTCCACCATGGACTTACAAAGGAACCGTGTATTTATTAAAAATTCAGTCCTTAATGAAAATTTATTAATGAGGTCTTGTAGAGGTCACGTGTTTCATATCAGATATTTATTCCATAAAAATATCTGTGGCAATAAAATGGTAGATATTCTAAAAATTCTTGATTAAATTGTATTCTTTTGCTTAGATTTAATTTGTTAATTTTTATTTAGTAAATCATTGCGTCACATCAGTGCTTTATTGATTTAATAATGATGTAGCTGCGGTTAGAAAATATAAAGTTGATTTCTATTATAATAGATTAATTATAATTGTTCAATAATTTAATTAGAAAATATCTGTCAGTGGCTGAGCACCATTCAGGAAATTTGATTTAACTATCGCAACAATAATTGTTATTTTATAGAAAATAATGAGAAGTAATTAATTTGTATTTCTGATCGAAACTACATTGATCTTCTATATTTCCGTGGCAATTTTCATGAAAAACACTGAAGTTTCCGGGTTAAGACCGCGTCAGAGGTTTGCTAGAAACCAACGTTTTACCCATATTGCAGTGAGTCTCTTGAGGGTTGTTACACCTTGAAAGCTAATGGAGCAACGTCCCTTCACTACTAAAGTTAATTGATCTATTAGCTTTCAAGGTGTAACGACCCTGAAGAAGCTCGTTGCAATATGGGCGAAATGTCGGTTTCTAGCAAACGCGGTTTCACTGACCCCTCTCAACCCGGAAAATCAAGTGAATTGAACTAATTCCTCGTCTCCTATATGGGTTTCTTTATTTTCTTATAACAGATGATGTTAAAATAGAAATTGCTTATGTTTTTTATTTTTTTATTTTAAACTCACCATTTAAGGCAACATAATTCAAGTTGGGACATTTCTTAATGCACTGCAAGAAAATTAAGTTTAAATAAGTAGAATATAAACTTCATTTCCTTACCAACTTCTTGAGCATTCAGAGCGAGACCGTTTACTAATTAGAATTTTCCCTTAATTTCTTTTTACTGTATTTTTTTTTTTTTTTTTTTTTTTACCTCAGCACTTAACTTCAATTTACCTTTGTGAAATAAATTACAAGTGTTGCAAATATATTTTCTTCTTCTGGAAAAACGTTTTAACATCAGAGGACGAATTTATCTCTGTACAATTTAGTTTTTTAGCTTTCGTGAAATACTTGTATATTTTAAAAATTTTTCATAGTTACATCAATAAGTAACTTTCATTTAGTCATTACCATTGTTATAGATAGTTATAGATCATAGTTATTATAGTTTACATAGATTTTCATAGTTATTTACATAGTTTATTGAATCATTTACTTCAAACTCGGGTATTTTACAAAATTTTAATTGGTTCAGTATTGTACCTTTTACCTGAAAGAACCTAAACTTTACCCCGAAATCTACGTATTAGAAAAAATGTGTTAAAGAAAAGTGATAGGTATCTCACATGTGTACTTAGTAACCAAGGTCAAAGAAACTTATTACTATACCGTATTTGAGAAATTTTCAGAAAACTGAGAAAAAAAGAAAAGTTCTATAACGTTGCACTTTCGGTCTACTGATTTTCTTCAATTTCGGGATGTTGGCAACACATTTACTTCTGATTATTGTTATAGAAGAAATTGTACTTTAGATAAAAGCTAACAAATGTCACCCCTAACCCTATGGCGCAACAGCCCATGAAGGGCCAAGGCTTGTCAGACGGCGATTTCAATAGGGGGGACGTGTGGTAAGCACGCCGCAATTCCCTCGCCGTTTGTTCCGGCCTTCGCTACCTAGGGCGCTACTAACTGTAACTTCCCACTTTTTATCACCAACTTTCCCACACGTGAATCGAACCCTGAATTCTCGCACGAAAGACAAGTGTGCTAGCCATTATACTAACGCGTGAGGACTAACGAACAGTCATGTAACACATACACATAGTAACATACTCTTAAAACCTCCCGCACATACAACAGACCCAACAAGTGTGAGTGTAATAGAAACATAGCGTTTAAGTGAAATCTCTACATGAAATTGGTGAATTTGCCCTGACGATCGATGAAAATCCGAAACCGATTAGGAATAAAAGGAACATACATGGCTATGACGGATAAAAAATACCAGAGGATAAATTATCATTTTTATACTTAAATGTTATTCTTTTGTTACGAATTCTAATGTATTTCTGCTATTATAAGATACTTAAATATAAATAATTTTATTAATAACCAGCCGCCAGATTTATAACAAAGTTTGCACTAATTAATAGAGTGAAAGAGAGATAAAATGAGAGAGAGAGTGACATCCTTTGTAATAATTATTTGTCTTCGGTAGATAATTTGCGAGTGTTCTTTCCCTTTCAATATTTGCATGGTTGAGTGGAGACCAAAATCAAGACTATAGCCCGTGTAAATATCTTTCAGCGTTAAACGTGTATTTTAGTCATCGTTAGTAAATAAAAAGCATACAGCTTCTCAATTACGGCTCTTATTAAAGTTTACAAAGAAATTTTTGTTGTTATTTTAGCAAACCTTTCTACTTTTATTTATCTTACATTAATGCGGCAGATTTATAAATAATTATTCTTTGAAAAAGAAAATGTTAATTTATTTTAATTATTAAGGAATTAATATAATATCATAAGAAAACAATTTTCTAGGGAAAATGTTATAAACACAAGTCATTATATATAGTTTGTATGGAACAAGATTAATGAAACCCGATGAAGTGTTTATGGAGAAAATCGCAAAAAAAAAAACATGGTTCAGTAAAGTCGCACTTTCAATTAACCCGATTTTCTTTGCAATTAACTCGAAATTTTCTAGAAAATAGCATTATAAAAACGATGAGACCTTAAAATATACTGAAATGGCCCTTTAGTGGAAAGCTAACCCTTCACTCCCACAAAACTTTCTCTTAAATGAATCCTTTCGGAAAAATGTTACAATTAAAACTGTAGACCTACACATGTACGCTGTGTCTATATATAAAGCTTAAAGAAAAATCATGCAGCTTCCAAAAGTTTATTTCCGGCAAAAATTCAATTTCCCAAAAAAATTGACACGATCGTAATTAATACTTCCTGTTACCACCCAGTGAGAACATGTAAAAATGCTTTTAGCGATTATCCCTGTGAATATATGCGCTGGAATGTGTGTATGTGCAAAATATCTTACTTACTTACTTACTAAATGGCTCTAGCTCAATGTGGGCCCTGGCCTCCTCGATAACTTTTCGCCAGACCTTCCTGTCGCTCGCCTTCCGTTTCCAGTTGTGGACATCAACAGCTCCAATGTTCGATGTTACATCATCGATCCACCTTTTTCTGGGACGACCTCTTCTCCTTAAGCCCATCACTGCCGAGTATAAGAGTTTTTTTGGCATCCGCTTTTCATCCATTCGCTGAACGTGTTAAGCGAATGCACCTTAATTTAATGAAGCGTACAATGTCAATTTGATTGAACATTTCCGCTAACTGGTGATTTTTTCTGGGCCTCCAGACACCCTCAACCAGGACCGGGCCGAATATCCTTCTTAATAATCTTTCTTTCGGCGACCAGTAGCTTGTTCATATCTGAGGCACTCAGCACTCACGTTTCAGCAGCATAAGTAATCACGGGCCTTATGAGGGTTTTATATAGTTTTATTTTCGTCGTTTTTGACAGAAGAGAGGATCTGAATAATTTTCCATTTGCAAAATAAGCGCGGCTACCAGCCATAATACGTTTATTTATTTCATTGGAGAGTTTATTCTTGGCGTTTATCTCTGTCCCAAGATAAGTAAATGCTTTAACTGCTTCAAAGCAGTATCTCTTTATCTCGATATATCAAGGTGCTTTATTTGCTTTTGTGCTGATAACCATGTATTTAGTCTTATTTTCATTTATTAGAAGTCCTTTGCGTCTTCCGTCCACTTCCAATTTTCTAAAGACGTCTTTCAGGGCTTCAATATTTCTTGCTATCAAACAAACGTCATCAGCATATGCACATATTTGTTGTGACTTGGGCAAGATACTTCCCGAGATATCTAAACCGACAATTACTCTGTGGAGAATTAAATTGAATAATGTAGCAGAGAGTGCATCTCCTTGCCTTACGCCGGTAGTAACTGGTAAACTCCTACTCAAGCTACCGCCGATACAAACTTTAGCGCGACTCTCACTGATTGTCACTTTAATTAATTTTATCAGTTTATTAGGGATTTTAAAAAGCTGCAGTGCGGAAATTAGCTTTTCTCTAAATATGCTATCAAATGCTTGACGAAAGTCAATGAAGAGTATATGCAAATCTATGTGATGCTTATCTATTTGAAATGCTTTTAGCGATTAATCCCTGTGAATATATGCGCTGGAATGTGTGTATGTGCAAAAATATCTAAAATACAAAAATTTAGTAAGTTGTCTTACTGGTTTTCAAGGTTTAACCACCCTGAATAGGCGCATTACAACATGGGCGAAACTTCGTTTTTTTTTTTTTTTTAGCAAACTATTGTCGCGAGCTCATCCTGGAAACTCAAGGGTTGTTTCATGAAAATGACCGCGGAAATCTAAACGTTCATTGGGGGGGGAAGGGGTGCTTCAAATAAAAGGCATTTCCAATGGTAGACATTTATGTTTATAGAAAATAGATAGTAAACGAAGTTTAAAGAAAATCGTTAGATCCATTTGCGAGAGAATTAAGGAAAACTCACGCAAGAAAATCGTTATGAAAGTCGCATTTTTGGTGCGTATGGATTTTGACCAAAATCTCAGTGTCGTCAGATGCGGTGTGGAAAATCAAATTTAAGTTTCCTGCGATTTTTTTGTTTTTGAGATATTTTATATACACATACACAGACACACACACGCACACACACACAGACAAACCTTGGCAAAAAACATTTGGACACGATCCTAAATACTTCCTCTTATTAAGAGTATGAGATTAGAACTTCGAAAACTGTTCAAATAAGTAAGTATTCATACTTTCAAAAAGAAAAAAATAATTTATTATTTATTTCAATAAACCCAATATGTATTAAAAATATTACCACAAAAAATTATCAGAATAAATTATACCATCATGGATGGAAAAGAGCAAAATAGAGCAGATTGGCTACTTTATAATTAGGTTAGGTTTTATGTATTACAACTGGGTAGAACTAATGGCAGACTAACCTTGTGGTGAGTTAGGTGGGCGGTTGTATGGAATATGTAGGCTTGATTTCCACCGTATTCAGATTATTTTAATCTGGTGTTCATAATAAATTAGCAATAACCAAGGGGGAATGAATGCTTTTCTCTCCTGGTTCTCCTGTTTATTAAGTTGTTTGCATGTAGCCCACATATTTTGGTGCTGTTGATCTGATATTAGTAGGTGATTATGCATCAACTAACAATGGTTAAATATATCAGTGAATTGTAACAGATATTACTTTCTCTTATAGCTGATTGTTCAGATTTTCGACATTTTATTTTCACCAGAAATATATGTTTAGATTAGGGCACAAAATGTTTTTTGGCGAATAGTCTGTGTGCGCGGGTGTGTGCGTATGTGAAGAAAATATATCAAACATGAAAGCTCAAACTTCTTGATATTTTGATTATGTTATACCGCTAAATGCATCTGAAACCGTAGATTCAGTCAAAATTCATTAACCGGAAAAAGGATTTACTGTACAGTTTTTTTGTCCGATTTTTCGGGATTTTCTCAAAAAAGGCTGCAATAATTTATTTAAACGTATACTGTCTACACAAATAAGTACATATCACTTTCATTGAAAGGTTTTTGGGCAGTTTTTTATTGGAGGAGTTGCAATTTGAAGTTTTTATCTAAGGCAGTAGTTTTTTTTTTTTGGTTCCTGGCTCAAATTTTACAAATCAAAGAAACGGCATTGCGTTCTTGGTTCAATTCCCTTCAGGAAAAAGTTTATTTTCGATCGAAAAGCAGAATATAATCAATATATATCAAAATTGGTAGGTGCTATATATGGGGGAGAGGGATTGAAATTGAAAATGTATTTTTATAAAATCATTCAAAATTTTATAATTATTCAAAATTAAAAATTGACTTCTTCGTTACAAACAGAATTTCGTTTGTAAATAGTAAGGATTTTGAATTCTTTTCGAATTTATCTGATTCTTTAAATAATCAACATTATTAGTAGATTGATCTAGCTTTTTACTTAAGTATTATTTTACTTTCTCTTACTCCTAGTAAGAGGAAGTATTGTAATCGTGTCAAATTTTCGATATCGAATTTTCACCGGAAATATCTGTTTTGAGGTCCCCTGAGTCCAAAAAAGTGGTTTTTAGCAAATGGTCTGTGTGTGTGTGTGTGTGTGTGTGTGTGTGTTGTGTGTGTGTATGTATGTATGTATGTATGTATGTGAACAGCATAGCTCACAAACGAAAAACCGTAGAAACTTGAAACTTGATATTCCGTTTAGATATCATCATAGGATCTGACAGTACGTTATCTGTCAAAATTCCTCTACCACAAGTACCACTTTACTAGTTGGATTTTTTACTTTTTTGAAATTTTCTCAAAAATGGCTCCGACGATTTTCTTTAAACTTACAACATCAACCACACATAGAAAGAGCTACAACTTTTATTTGTAACATTTCTCCGGGAAAATGCATTTAAGGGCACTTTTGGGGGAGGGGTGGGGTTAGGTTTCCATGTAAAGTGCTATTTCAGTTTATTAGACAATTCTGACAACTAAATAATGTTAATAAGAATTAAATATGTTGTTGAAATTCCGAGTTTGAAAAAATCGGATAACCGGAAGTGCGTTTACTTTACCACTTTACTAAATGATTTATTCTCTTTTTCGCAATTTTCTCAACTTCGTTTATAAACTTCGTATATAAACTGAATATGCAAGGATCTACAACTTTTATTTAAAACATTTCCCTGGGAAAGTTCATTTAAGGGCACGTTTAGGAGAGGGGTGGGGTTATGTTTTTCACTAAAGTGCTATCATAGTTTCAGAGACATTTTCCGTGGTAGCCTGCTTCATTTTGTGGTCATCGACCGGTTTCGGGCGTTCGCCCATCTTCAGGATTCGTTTTTCAGACAGTGAGACAACACAGACTTGCACAGAGCAAACTTAGTTTTCACACAGAGTGTGAACCACAACTGCTATCATAGTTCATTATACAATTCTATCATCCAAACAAAATTAATTAGAAATAAATAGTTGACCAAAATTCCGAGTTTTAAGAAATTTAGTAAACCGGAAGTGCGCTTTTACTGAACAGTTTTTTCAGTTTTCGACGAATTTCGTTAAATTTGGTACACAAACTATAAAATTTGTCAATTATAATTTTGAGAACAGGATTAAGAGAAAGTTGTGTGTGTGTTGCACACCAGATTTTCTTTTTTTAATAGATGAAAAATTAGTTTAAATTAGAAAGAAAATTTAATCAGTAACAAGGTGGCTGGGCCTTATTCCACCGTGACCTACTACCTGGAGGTCCATTGTGTTTATCCACAATGTTTACAGCAGTCCTCCAGCTCCGCCTTTCTAGCAAGCCTGACAGAGCATCATGAAGCTCATGGCTTCGGGATTGCTTATTCCCAATTGAAAAAACCTTATCCGCATCAGGCCGAGTCGCTCACAAAGAATGTGTACTAGAGAGATTCTTCCTCGGCCTTACAGAATCAGCACATCATGTTGTGTGCAAGTAGTAGCTGATGCACTTCCCATTCAGTCTGCAATGACCCGTTGGTAGACCCAATATTATTCTTACATCCGGCTATGGTTTAGTAGGTCCCCGGGAAATTTAGGCAAGTGTTTCTTAATGAAGAGTTTTGCGTACAGCTGAGCTGATGTTCTCTTCCACAACTGCAGGCGCTGTTCTATTATTCAACCTTTGATAGAAGTTTCGGTCAGGCTTCTGGACAAACCGCAGAAGGGTTCGCTCTGAACTGAATTCCAAATTTGAAGAAAATCGGAAAAAGCGTTATCCGAAAAAGCTTCTTCATAATAGTGAAATAATTTCGTGGATTTTTTTTTTAATTTCCTAGGGAAAGACTCCCTAAATTTTCTTTAATCTAGAATTGCTTAGTGAACTGATATAACCTATAATTTTTTTCTGTAATTTTTTTTAGATATTATCGTGATTTTGGGGGGGAAGGGGGACTTATGAGTTTGGCCTAAAGTCAAACTGCCGTTGCAAACCTTACTAAAGTGTTATGATAGTGAGTGGTGTCAGATAAACCTGCTATTATCCCCACCACGGTTATTTAGTAATGCATACCTTGCTGAATGTTAAGTAAATTGCAAATGTAAAGAAAATATTCTCATTTGCTTGTTGTGTGTAAATTCGCAGTTGCAAATAAAATGAAAAAAAAGAAACTTTATTAAATTTTAATTATTGCTTTAAAGAAAGTGCTGTGACTGTTTCATACCAGATTTATTGTTATATCTTCTAAATTATTTCATTATAAAACAACCAATTCCAATCATATCTACATCTCCACAGATCATGGACAAATTTTCGCTGTACGCTCTTTCTTCTTTGACGAGTGCTTTAGATGAACTGTTGAAATGCTATTTCTAATCAGATTCCTAAAGACCTCGAAAGCAGATGTTTTTCAAGAATAATAACTGAATGATAGATATATGCCTTCTCTATCTTTCATTTCATTCGTTCATATATTCGCTAATGTAACTTATTAGTTTCAGCTTTTCTCAGATATCATAAGATTACTCACATATAATCTAATTTTAATTAATTAATATGAACTATAATTAAAAGTCACGGCTAATTGCCCGTTACAAAACATATATAGAAGTACCAGTTTCCTTACATTAACAAAGTTCAGCAAGGCTAAAGTTACTGAGAGCCCAGTTCAAATTAGATTAAACGAAGGCCGGCCTTATTAGAAACTATCTTAGTCTTTACCTATTGTACAAAGCTCGCTGTTGCTTAAACTCAATTGAGATTAATTTTCACTATAATGCATTAAGAGATACACTCTTAAGCCGTATTGTCTCAAACAAAGAATTAGTCAGATAAAATAAATTAGAAAAGGTCTGCTGTGAAACTGTCACATGATTTATTTCTGCAAATGATTATAATTTTTTAATTCAAACAAATTTTCTTCAACCCTAACATTTGATATTAAACCTTTAATTGCCCGAGTATTACATGCAAATACAGGTGATGAGTGCCCACGGGTGCACCGGCTCAATGTGTTCAATTTACAGTATAGTGGAATGCGTCAAGGAAGAAATACTTATAAAACGGTCATTAATTATATCAACATAAATTATGTTTAAATTATTTATTATCATTTATTTGTCCTTAAGATCCTGGTTCTAACAAGTAGTTTAGTATCAGAGACATTTTCCGTGATAACCTGCTTCTTTTTGTGGTCATCGATCGGTTTCGGGCGTTCGCCCATCATCAGGATGTTTTTGTCAAACAGTGTAATAACAGAGCAAATTCAGTTATACACTATTAGTGTATCAGTGCTCTACGTCATTACACTATTTGACAAAAACATCCTGATGATGGGCGAACGCCCGAAACCAGTCGGTGACCATTAAAAGAAGCAAGCTATCACGGAAAATGTCTCTGATGATTTCCAGCTCTGCGGAACCAATCACAACAAGTAGTTTAGTGTAAACAACTAAAAACTTGAATTTCGGTGAGTTTACTGTTTACAGGGTGCAGCATGTTTGTTTGAACTGGTTTAATCTTGCTTTTAATGTTATATTTGCTCTAAACATTATCATAAAATTGCTGCAGTTTTCTGTATTCTGCTACTGCAATGTAATCAATAAGGTACCAGTTGTTTCTTGTTTTTTTCTACATTTTTTTTTGCTAATTTTTGTTCAATAAACTTATAATTTCTAATATTTTGTGTTTCATTTTAATGTGAGGGAGGTTTGTAGGGATGCCAATTAATGTTATACACAGGCGCCGCACACAGGTGTTTGTCCAAAAGTCGTTAATTATTTTCGATTGATGAAGTTTGACCAAAACATTATTGTCAGATTCGGTATTACCGAGATTGACAAAAGAGAAGGGCAATCAAATTGGAAAAAAAATTGTTCGTACTTACCAAACATCGAAACATGTATTTCCGGTGAAATCTCAGTTTCGAGAATTTGACACGCTCGCAATACTTCCTCTTCTAAGAGAAATAAATGAAAGTAAAACTGATTCCATGTTTCTGAGTGATTAATGGAAAAAGACTTAAACCATTCGAATTGTAAAATTTGTTATAACGCTTTATATCAGAAAAAAAAAAATAGTTACATTGTTAGAAATATTAATTTTATGAAAACAATTTATTACAGCAAACAGTATTTTGTTAATATTTAATAGATTCTAGAAATTAATTTAACTTCACGGAAATGTGTTTGTATAATAATCTAACTTTTGCCAAACAATTGTTTTCTCACCGAACTTGTTATAAATATAATATATATATATATATATAAGCGCTTTCCATTAGAACAGAAACAAATAAAATGTTGAGTTAGTGAGAATTAGGCAGGTGGGTTTGGCTGCCCAATGTTTCCCAGGTCTCTTGAGTTATTGTTACCAGTTGTGCCACAGCAAGCTAATTGCTCGCTGTGGGTCATGAGAC
Organism: Triatoma infestans; assembly: GCA_011037195.1. Classification (NCBI taxonomy): domain Eukaryota; kingdom Metazoa; phylum Arthropoda; class Insecta; order Hemiptera; family Reduviidae; genus Triatoma; species Triatoma infestans. Next base: position 137,543 of record JAAEAF010002690.1, on the reverse strand, counting down.
AAATGTAAGTAATCTGTTTAAAATGCAGTAGTTGAATACTATGAATGACCTTTTTAGACCTTTACATCTCCGATGAATGCCTACTATGTATTCACTTTAAATTTTATCACCACTTTCCCTCCCAATCTATCCCTAATGCAAACATTGTTTCGCCTTTATTTCAAATACACTTTTGTATAGGCTTTAAATTGTATTACTGTTCAAATTTTATCTTTTATCAGATGAGTATCAGAAAGGAATTTGTTTAGTAGTATTTTTTTTTAAATATTTTAATCTATTCTGAATAACTCAGACGACTTCCACTTATTTCAATTCTTTAATTCGTAATTCAAATTTTCTTTATAATTGGTATGTTTACTTTACATAATTGGCCTAGTTAACCTTAATTAAAAAAATTGTGATCTCTGTCAGTTATGTATGTTGAATGAAAAAAAAAGTCGTTAATCATTTCTTGGTGGAATGCCCAATTTTGTCAGAGTTTCGCCTACCTTTACTCCGACTGCGAATTTCCGAATAATTAACACTCTTCTTGCTCTTTTCAAAAGTTTCGATTGTTAACAATTAATTTAAATATTCATTATTATTACTTTCTCTAACTGCTGTTAGATAAAAGGAAGTATTGCGATCGTGCCAGATTTTCAAAATTGAGTTTTCACCAGAAATACACGTTTTGAGGTCCCCTGAGTCCAAAAAAATGGTCTGTATGTGTGGATGTGTGTATAAAAGAATATATCAAAAACGAAATGTTGCAGGAACCTTAAACTTGCTATTCCAGTTAGGTACTACCTCCGCATCAGACACGAAATTTCCGGCAAAATCCATCAATCGGAAGTGCCACTTTATTAATTTTTTTTTTTTTGTGATTATTTTGAAATATATCATAATAATATATCAATAACTCATACAATGAGCTACAACTTTATTTAAAACATTTCTCCGGGAAATTTCATATAAGGGTACTTTTGGAGGAGAGGTAGGGTTATGGTTTCCTCTAAAATGCTATTTCAGTTTATTACACAATTCTATCATCTAAATAATATTCTTGAAAATGAAATATGTTGTCGAAATCCCTAGTTTGATGAAAATCGGTTTCCGGAATTGCGGTTTAATGAACGTAGTTTTCAGTTTTTTCTGCTATTTTCTCTAAATCGACGTCCAACGATTTTCTTTAAGCTTCTTCAACCACTACCACTTTTTTCAAGTAATTCGCGAAAAACCGAACATAAAAAATCTAGTTTGAACCATAATTCAACTTTGGAATCGTAACAATACTATTAGTATACTTTATTATTTCTAGATAGTAAAACCAGAAAAATTATGCTGAAGTGGTAATTCAGAGACAAACTTAATGTTTCATCTCTATCTTAAAACGACTTAGTATTTAATTATTTGGTAAATTGTTACATATAAAATTTTTAGGTATTTATGTGTAGATAGTACATGAAGTTTAATGAAAATCGTGACGTCATGTTTTGTACTGCTATGAAATTATGTCGCTTTGAAATTGTCAGGCACACATATAGTAAAGTAAAGTAATGCCTGTTTTATCAGCCGGGCTTAACGCCCAACTACCAAATTAGGTGTCGTGAATGGAAGAGCGGAAGCACCTACTTTATCATTAACATCTTTTAAACGAATATTCGACCACTTACAAGTCCATGCTCTTAACCACTACACCAACACCCCGCCCCGCATATATATACATATATTACTTGCTGAAAGTTTTTTTCGTTCTCAGAGAACCTCAAAGCATATTTTTTCGGAGAGAATTTAATTCCCAAAAATTTGGTAAGATCGCCGTACTTCCTCATAAGGAAAATCAGTACTCTGAATTACTTTCTAGTAATATTTAGAAATAAATATTCGAACAAATTTATTTAACAAAATCCATCAAAATATTTACCACTTTTAAGAGGGATGATCATAGAAATAAGTACTAGGTCAATAACCGTCTACCTAAACAATTTACCTGTGAGCCTGCCGTGTGAGCTAAGATTCCAGGTAGAAAAAAAACTGTTTTGTAAAATAGCTTTACACATTCTCAGAATATTTTCCATCGAAACATTTTCTTGTAGAATTGGTGGCCAGGAAGTTTATCCTTTCACTCCGTGTTGAAATATAGATAAGCTAATCTTTTTTTTCCTACTAGATTTAAAAAAATTATAAAATAAACAAATTCCTATCGGAATATAAATATTTATATCAATAAAAAACCGTTACGACTTTTTCTCACAGCAGTTTACATAGTTTTGATTTATGTTTTATTTTTTTATATATAATGTAATTACTTACTTATAATTTTTATATATAACTAATATATACATAAATGTGCATCCGAAATATAATATGTTCATGAAGATGATTGAATCGTAAAATATATTGAAATGGTATATTAAACGAAAGCCAAACGTCACCCATTCCTTTTAATACCGCTTAAATGAATTGTCCCACAAATATATTTCAAATAAACGGTCTAGCTGATACGATTAGATGATATACCATGTTTAAAGAAAATGGTTGGAGCCGTGTTGGAGAAAAAATCGCAAGAAACTGTCTCAAAGATATTTTCCGTGATAGGCTGCTTCTTTTTGTGATAATCAACCGGCTACGGGCGTTCGCCCATCATCAAGATGTTTTTGTCAAACAGTATAATAACAAAGACTCACACAGAGCAAAGTTGATACACTATCAGTGAATCAGTGCTCTGTGCAAGTCTATATTATTATACTGTTTGACAAACAGGAACGCCCGAAACCGGTCGACGACCACAAAAAGAAGCAGGCTATCACGGAAAATATCTTGATGCTTTCCAGCTCTGCGGACCCAACCAACCACAACAACGCAAGAATGATGCTGACGTTTTCCCCAATTTTGCTTTAAAGCCTTATTGTTGCATTCCTTGACAGAATCTGAATGAAATGTCAAGTTTCAACTTCCTGCGATTTTCCATTATTGCTACTGACTGATTTCTGAAACACACGCACTGATCAATTTCTGAAAACCATTTTTGTCAACTCAGGGGTCCTCAAAACGTGTATATACTGTGAAAACTCAATTTCGAAAATTTGACACGATACTTAACCAGTAAGCTTAACTTGACTTGACACGATTCCTTTCAGCAGCAAGAGGAAGTGTATATATATATATATATATATATATATATATATATATATGACAAAAAAACTACGGAGTAGTTTTTTTCTAATCTAGTTTTCTAGTATATCTAATATATATATAGGGTGTCCCAAGATATATGGTAACGACTTTTTATCGGTAACTAAGATAGCTAGAAAAAAACTAAAAAATACGTGTCTCCGTAGTTTTTTTGTCAGATATCCAAATTTAATTTGCAAATTTATTTTGGTGCTTCGAGAAGCGAGATGCTGGTACCAACTTCATTTTTTCAAATGGGGAGGTGTGGTTTTTATTTAAGAAATAGATTCCTCTATTTTTTGTAAGGGAAATTTACTTGAACGGTTTTTTTCTTTGAGCGATATTTTACAAGTTATGAGTTAGAGATGCATACGCATGCTTTTTCCTGCCAATTGTACCTTACGACCAAAGAAATACATCTCTAATGGTGGAGGCCAGTTCGAGCAAGATCTGTAATTAATGAGGAGTAAAAATTTATAATAAAATAGTACTTTTCTTCTTATTCAATCAAAAAACCGTTATAATATCATTTTGAAATTTCTTATAGGAATCATGTTTTCATTCATAACTTGTAAAATATCGCTCAAAGAAAAAAAACCGTTCAAGTAAATTTTTCTTACAAAAAATAGAGGAATCTATTTCTTAAATAAAAAACCACACCTTCCCATTTGAAAAAATGAAGTTGGTACCTGTATCTCGCTTCTGGATGCACCAAAACAAATTTGCAAATTAAATTTGGATTTCTAACAAAAAAACAATAGGGACACGTATTTTTTAGTTTTTTTCTAGCTATCTTAATTTTCGAGAAAAAGTCGTTATCCATATACCTTGGGTCACCCTGTACATATATATATATATGTGTGTGTGTGTGTGTGTTTTGAAAATGTAGTTACATATCTTTTGAAGAACATTATTAACACCAGATATATAATAACCGTTTCGCTTATCCTTGACAGTATAGCAATTAAGTATAATTGAGTTCACTTAGATAAATAGCTTTGTTCAAATTAGTTGATTAATTTCTATTTTAATTGCAAAACAAATTATTAAAAGTTGTTAAAAATAGATTCAATTTATTCAGTTAAAAATTCAACATCAGAGATCGAAAAGTTACTGAAATACTGCAATGGTATAAAAGTAAACTTTGATAGACTACAGGGAGAAAATAAAAGTTCAATTTTACTAGGTACACGCTTCACTTAACTTTTGGAATATAATGATGGTTTATTGTTCATTCCAAACATTGTTTTATGAGTTGTTAGCATTGGATATTCTGTTATCACGATCATATTTGATTCATTTTTTAGTTCAATTTATGAAATTGAATATTATAAACTTTTTAATGATTTATGTGCTTAGTAATTTTCTTTTTTTTAATCAAACAATGGAATATAGTATTAATTTGATCTGTTTGTCATTCCAAAACAAAATTAAAAACAATTAATAGTAACTTAGACTTTTTGCAACTTAAGTAATGCAATTAAAAAAATCTGGTTTATAACACGCACACGACTGCCTCTTACTTCTCTAAATGCAGTTATATATAAACTGGCAAATTTTCTTTAAATTTCAGATTTTGTTCATATGTCCTAACATAATTATGCAGGTGGTGGGGGAACAAGTGTTAAGTTATCAACAGAGGTAGTTAGAGAATAATACATTGCAGCGAAGCCAATAATGAACAAACACATTTGAATTTTTACGTCTCGGATACCTCTCAGAACCACCTAGAAAAATTTTTCAGAAAATGTTTCAAATAAAAGTGATAAGTTTCTATCTATGCAGCAAACATTCCAAGTTTAACGAAAATCGTTGTAACCGTTTTCGAGAAAATTAAAAAAAACAAAACCTAAAACCTATTCTGTAAAATCGCACTTCCAGTTATCCGCAATTTCTTCGAATTTCCGCCAATGCTTCTATTTTGTATTATTTAGGCGGTAAAATCTAATATTATAACTCTTTTTCGTACTTTCGAGGAAAGCATAACTCTACTGCCCCCCCCCCCAAGAACCACCCAAAAATCAATTTTCCCGGAAAAATGTTACAAATAAAAGTGATAGATATTTATGTATGTGGGTATTATACGAAGTTTAACAAAAATCGTTGAGGCATTTATTGAATCGTTGAGGAAAATCGCGAAAAACTTAGGAAAATACAAGGTATTCATTAAAGTTAAACTTTCGGTGATGAATTTTGCCCGAAATCCGGTGATAGTGCTTAAATATGATACCAAGTTTTAGTTTCCTGCAACTTTTCGTATTTGAAATATTCTCAAAGATTAGATACACACACCAGACATTTGCTAAAAACATTCTTCATATTCCAAAACTTGTATTTCCGGTGAATACTCAATTTAGAAAATCTGACACGATCGCAATACTTCCTCTTACTAGAAGTAAGAGAAAGTAAAAATACAAAAGTGATGATGATTATTATTTTCTTCTCAGAGAGAGACGGTTTATTTAATGATTGCCTGGATGATGATGATGACTATTATTATTTTCTTCTCAGACAGAGACGATTTACTTAATGACTGGAAAAACAATGAATCCTTTGACCACAACACGAGAAAGTTAAAGGAGAAAATCGTTGGAACGATTTAGCAGTAAAACTATAAAAAAAAGAAAAAGAAAGAAAGAAATCATTAAATAGCATTTTTGTTTGTTTTCGGAATAAAATCGAAACATAATATAAAGTTTGAGTTAGCTGCGATTTTTTTGTCCACACATTTTGTTTTTCTGTGTAAGCCAGTTTTTGAAAATGGACAGGTTCGCAATACTTCCTCTTAAAATAGTAAAAGGAAGTAAAAAGGAAATTGGTTTCTTTCCGGAAAACTTCATAATATCTGTTCCTTAATATCTCCAAAAATTTGTTAAAGTAATCAAAAAGTCAGTAATTATTAGTTGGAAGTGAGTGCATGTAGTTAGGGTTTGCTTTTGGTTACGCTGTATCCAGATAGTTGCCTGTTGGTAGGCGTGGAAACCTCTTGGCTTGTACTAGATTCTCAGGAAATGGTTAGTCCATTTCTTTAAAGAACTTTCAGTAAGGAAGGACAGTTTGGTATAGATAAGTGATTGGTATGAGTACCAAAAGAAATAATGGCCATGAAGGTGATTTTTTTGGGGGGTGCATCATCTTCAAGGTTATTAGCGCCCCCAAACATACTTCTTTCTGATTCCTAAGCACTCGAGATGGGATGGCACACGCTAATTCCATCTGGCATCCCCACATTTCTTTGGGAGGTAAGGTAAGCTGAAGCTCTGAGTAATAGAGACATTTTTCCACACATCCCCTCTTATGTCATCACTCTAGTCGACGACGAGAGTGTGTGAAATATTGCTTGTGCCATTCCTTATCTTACATCTGAAGATGTTGTAATTATAAAATATTAGAAGTGGTAAAAGTTCAATTTGGCAATATTTTGAGTAAACAGAAATTTTCATAACTCCAACAACTTTTATTGTTCAAACAAACAAACAAACTCATTTCCTAACTTAAAAAGGCCAAAAAACATTTATCTACCACTCCCCCCCCACAAACTTATTTTTCTATACACTTTTATTACGTGATGCTCTTAGCATCAATATACTAATGCTTTTATGCTATTGTATGTTAGGTGTTATGTTATTATCATTTATTACATTATTATAATAATTAAATAAATGATTATTTATAAGTACATGGTGTTTGTAGTGTTCAGAAACAAATATTCATCTGTCTTTTTAATGAAAATTCTTGCTGAATTCCGAAAAATTTATCCTGAAATTTCATGTTGATGGACTCAAATTTTTCAAAATTGAGTTTTCATTGAGAAAATGCATGTTTTGAGTTGTCCTGTTTACGAAAAAACTAGTTTTTGGTGACTGGTTTGTGTGTGTGTTAACAAAATATTCCATACACGAAAAGTGCGACACTCAAACATGATATTCCATTTACATACCACTACCATGGGCCCAGTGGGGCTTAGGATAGCATAGGGTTTGGTCCCTCTCCACAGACAAATAATAATAATAGGTACCACCACCACCACCGCCTTTAAACACGATGACTTTGGACGAAAAATCTATCAGCCAAAAGTGCATCTTGACTGAATGTTTTGTATTCAGTTCTTCACAGTTCTTCGCGATTTTCTCTATATTTCCATTACTATCTGTACACATAATTACTAATCTAATATAATCTAGAACACAGGGAAGGTCAGCACTGAGGCCAGTACTGGGCCCATTGTGCACCCCGTAGAATACCTCACATCAGCTCTGTATCATTAAAAAACGCCAGGGCTGAGGCGAGTACACACATAATTACCTATCATTTTTATTTGAAACAATTGACTTTTGGAGAGCAGCAGTGTTTGGAGAGCATACTGTAAAGTATCATATCATCTAATGGCACGCTTCAAACACCTATAATTATACAATATACTCGTATATTATACATTAGAAGTATTGGTTGAATTCCAAATCTGAAGAAAATCTGTTGGAAGTGTGACTTACTTAGATCGATGATAAATACTGAGATAATGAGAATATTGACTTTAACAAATTCATTGTAGCTGTCGTTTACAATTGATTATCATATATATATTCATGATGTTTTATTGTGTAAACTGAATTTGCTCTGAGCAAATCTGTGTTATCACGCTGTCTGACTAACGCATCCTGAATATAGGCTATCACGGAAAATGTCTCTGATGCTTTCTAGCTCTGCGGAACCAACCACAACAATAAATTATTTAGATCAATTGTTGAATTGTTTGGAATTTTCTCGTAAACGACCAGTGATATTCTTGAACTTGGTCTGCTAACTGGACTAATATAAACTTATCACTTTTATTTGAAATATTTGGGGGGGGGGACTGATTTTTATGTGATTTTTCTGGGCGATCTGATAGTTACGATATGAATTTTTAAAAATGCCGCTACACAAAGCTCAATCAGCCTCATTTTTTTTTGTTTTATGGCAAGCCAAACTGACCGTTCAGTAAATAGCACAAGTTTAAAGGAAATTTTGGTCAATTAAATTATATTAATGTATAAGGAATTAATGTATGTGTGTTCCACATCAGAGTTTTTATTTTTTTATTTTTCATATTCTCTAAATATTTTTATTGAATCAAATATCTTGCAAATTTTTTCCAATAATGGCATTTTACTCTGGAAACAACAATAAAAAATTCCATAAATCATAGATGATACAAGGAAGGGGCAGTAAGATGCACGGAGAAGAAAAGGAAATGAGATATTCAAGTGCAATGATATGCTCCGCCCACATTATATAAATGTCTACATTATTTTCTATTTGTCATAGTGCAATTGCTTATTGTATAGCAATCTTTTATTTATTTATTTATTTTTTTTGATCAACAATAAAACTTAATAAATGTAATTGCGATTGCGATTGCTTGCTATAACCTTTCAAATTCACTGATTATGCTGTTGCTATGTGGGCGTTAAAATGTATATTGAATGTCTCTTTATTTGTTTATATAAGGTTTGTGGGGGCGTTATTTGTAATATTTGTACCTAACTAATTTATTACCCCTATTACTTTGTATTTATTCTTTCCCAATTGGCTGATAAATAATGAGATAATGAGAATATTGACTTTAACAAGTTCATTGTACCTGGCTGGCGTTTACAATTGATTATCATATATTCATGATGTTTTAGGTTTCTGCCGTCATTTTCATAAAAAAGTCTAGAGTGTCCGGGTTGAGACCTGAAGAGGCTCATTGGAACATGGGCAAAACCTCGGTTTTTAGCAAACCACTGATGCGGTGTCAACCCGGAAACTCTAGTGTTTTCCATCATATATTCCTTTTTTTTTAACCTTCATTAGTCATTTATATTTGTGCATAATTTTTTTTGTTAAGGTTTATCTACGTGACATAGTTCCTCTCAAATAAGCTCTTCCCTCCATTTCTCTTTGTTGTTCGCGTCTTCTTCTGATAACCTGCATAGCCTCACCCCACCATCCTTACATCTTGTCCTGGATCTTCCCCTCGTCGTGTTTCCCGGCGGCTTCCAATCATATACCACCTTTGGGATCCTATCCTGATTCATCCTAAAAAGATGTCCAAATCACATTAGCTGCTTCATTTCAACGGCTTGAATGATGTACTTGCTGATTTCTAAGTCTCTTCTAATGGCCACATTTTTCATTTTATCTCTTCTGGATCTTCCTCCCGATCTTCAGTAATAGTCCATTTCAGTGGATAGAAGTCTGTTCTTCTCTTTCTTATTAAGAGTCCACATTTCTGCACCATACAGCACAATGCTTTCAAAAATGGTACTATATATTAATTGTTTGATACTTTTTGGCAAAATGTTTGCTTGAAAACAATGAATTTAACATACCTATGAGGCTATGACTCTTCTCTCTTTGTTTGTCCTTTTATCCATTTCTTTTCTTGAACCATCCTCACTCTCGACAATAGATCCTAGATATTTAATACTGTGTTTACACATAATTACAGTAGTAAATATGGGGGAAGTTAAAGTAAGTGCAAATCACCTTGTGCTAATTATATGGACAATTCACTCTTTTGGGGAGACTCAATAAAAAATTGATACACACAGACAAATACGTAATATAAAATTAGAAATTGTAGTCATTCACTAGAAATTTGGAAAGACTAGCAATAAAAACGAATAATATACGTAATAAATTCAATTAAATTTATTTTCATTTGAATCTTTAGTTTAAGGAGACGTCTAGTCTAATAAGATTTGATTAAATTGAGATGTGAAGCTTTCACACTGCTGTACTGTGATAAATTTGTAGGAAGCGGAAACATTCTAGCACCCCAGCCACCCTCAAATAGATGAGTTTTTTCAGAAAAAAAAGGTCCAAACAAAAAGTTTGAAGATTTATACAATGTAATTAGTAATCTCTTTAAAGTAAAATAGAAAGTTAGCGTCTGTATATAAAAAAAAAAATCTGGTGTGAAACACTCACACAACTTTCTCTTACTCCAGTTCTCAAAATTGATAATTGACAAATTTTATAGTTTGTGTACCAAATTTTAATGAAATTCGTCGAAAACTGAAAAAACTGTTCAGTAAAAGCGCACTTCCGGTTTACTAATTTTCTTGAAACTCGGAATTTCAGCCATCTATTTATTTCTAACTAATTTATGTTTGGATGATAGAATTGTATAATCAACTATGATAGCACTTTAGAGAAAAACATAACCCCACCCTCCCCTAAAAGTGCCCTTAAAAGAAATTTTCCCAGAGAAATGTTTTAAATAAAAGTTGTAGATCTTTGCATGTTTAGTTTATATACGAAGTTCCAAAAAAATCGTCGAGCCATTTTTGAGAAAATTGCGAAAAAGTGAATAAATCATTTAGTAAAGTGGTAAAGTAAACGCACTTCCGGTTATCCGATTTTTTCAGACTCGGAATTTCAACAACATATTTAATTCTAATTAACATTATTTAGATGGCAGAATTGTCTAATAAACTGAAATAGCACTTTAGATGGAAACCTAACCCACCCCTCCCCCAAAAGTGCCCTTCAGTGCATTTTCCCGGAGAAATGTTTCTAATAAAAGTTGTAGCTCTTTGTATGTGTGGTTGTGTTTAAAGTTTAAAGAAAATCGTCGGAGCATTTTTGAGAAAATCGCAAAAAAGTAAAAAATCCAACTAGTAAAGTGGTACTTCCGGTTGAGGAATTTTTACAGATAACGTAGTGTCAGATCCCATGGTGATACTCTAAACGGAATATCAAGTTTCAACTTTCTACGTTTTTCGTTTTTGAGCTATGCTGTTCACATACATACATACACACACACACACACAACACACACACTCACACACACACACACACACACAGACCATTTGCTAAAAACCACTTTTTTGGACTCAGGGGACCTCAAAACGGATATTTCCGGTGAAAACTCGATATCGAAAATTTGACACGATTACAATACTTCCTCTTACTAGGAGTAAGAGAAAGTAAAAAGCTGAAAATAAAAGAAAACATCATTGAAGTCGTCGTAATTCTAATTAAACACGAAATTTTAGCAACACTCATTTAATTCTTAAATGGATGATAGAACCATTTAAAATACTGAATTGACACATTAGAGGAAAGCCTTCGGCTAACATCTTCTTCAGTACCCTATTCAAATGTTTCAAATCAAACTGATGCATCTTAGTGTGTATATTACTGTGTATAGAACAAGTTGCAAGAAAATTCGGAGAACACGGAAAAATCCAGTCATACATTGGTAGTTCTGTTTAAAGAATTTTGACCTATACTTTTCTAAGTATGTATTTACGTTGATGTTATCTTCGAAAATTTTATATGAAAGTATTACGTTTTCTTAAAGAAATAAAAGAGAAATAAATAAAAGAAATTAGAAAATCGATCTGATCGATTAACTCGAGTTATATTTGATTAAAAATACATTAATAACTGCCTTAAGAAAGAAAAAATTCTTACGATTTTTCACTTGTCGATAATTAATTTAACGATTCATTAGATAAAATAAATATTAATGTTTGAATTATTAATTTAAGAAGATTCTTTATATAAGTAAGGAAAATAAAAATAAACATTCCCTCCAATCAGTTATTAAGCCAATGATTTCAATCATTGTTGTGTGCTGAACAAACTTGGAAATTTAATGCCTGATTGAATCCTCCTACAATTTTTTTTGTTCAGTTTTAGTTTTTTTTTTTTTTATATCAAATATTCAGTTTGTTGTAAGCAGCATTCATTCATTCTTCTGTTTATATATGAGAATTTGCGACATTGTTTGAGTTGGGTTGATTTTTGATTGGATTTGAACGGTTATTGTATATGTATTTATATATATAATAAAAATATTCAGCCAGTCAATTGTTTGAAATAAAAATTGGGCAAAATAATAAATATTTGTCACTTCATTTAGATAAGGAAATAGATAATAAAATTAATTATTTACAAGTTCTACTAAAATTCTCACAATTGTTATTGTTATATTTTCTTAAAAATCGGAACTGTTATTAAATATTTACTGAAGAACAATTTGTACAAATTTGTCATTGTAGAATCAAGGGTGACTCAATTTATATGATGTAAAGTTATGTAAAGGGATCCAAAGCAGAGAGAGAGAGACAAAATTGAGAATCTCACTCGCTACTTAGGCCAGACTACTGGGAGACTCTCTATATATGCAGCTGCGCTAGCCCTACAGAGGACCGTGTTTTAGAACAGTTTATACAGCAGTTACAACGCGTCAGCAACCAGCTACTTATTACCTTTCTCTTTACTCATCTAATTATCTCGCTATCTAATTTCTATTTACATGTAAATTCCTGGCAGTTTTGTGTCTCTATCATATTATACAGTATTCAGCATTCATTCTAACTTATTCCTCAAAAGCCTATTCTCACTCATTTCTCTCCTTGTAAAACCTATTAAAGTTATTATATAATGTGTGGTCTATAGCTTGTTTTTGAAAAAATCACGATAAGTTTAAAAAAATAAATAAATAATTAAATAATTGTCTATTGTGTTATATACAGGAAATTGAAAAACCGAACGGTATTTTGTAACGGCACATTAAAGTGCAGCCAGTGCTCACACCATTTTCCAGAATCCCAAGAATTATTTTTTCCCTACAAAAGTGATGCAAATAAAGGTTGTAGTTCCATTTATATGTAATTAGTATTCAGAGTTTAAAGGTCATGGTTGGAATTATTTTCTGGAACAAAATTTGGTAAAATCGCATTTCCGGTTGGCGGATTTTGACCAAAAATCTTGTGTCCTTTTCCTTATGTCGTACGGCATAAAGGTAGCTCAAGAATATCAGTTTGGGTTCCTGCGAGTTTTCGATTTTTGAAACGTTTTAAAGTAGCCCGTAGTATATACTAAGGGCTTCGAATTTGGATCATGTTTCATAAGTTATGTTTATCCATCTTTGTTGAGGATTTTTGAGGAGATTTCCAAAATAAATTTTGTCATATTTCAATTAATACAGAATAATTTGCAACTAGAAGGAAGAATGAGCATAGATATTTGAATTTTCGAAGAAAAATAAAATATTTGCTTAATTGATTGTGTGGTCGATTATATGACTTGATTTGATGCTGCAAAATTATTTCACTGGAATGTTCAGATATTTCTTGTATACATTGACATCGCCGTTTGTATAAAGTTGGTTTGTTAGAAGAATAAAAATTGTCTCACTGATATTTCTTGATCCAGCAAAACAAGGCCTCCTTTATCTCCTACCTAATAGCAGCAGGCATTCCTCTAGCTTCTACTCCAGGTCCCATCTTTTCATCACGTATATAAATCCTCTTACAAAACCTCCTTATATTAACGTTGCTCTACACGCGGAATCTGTGGCTTTGTATGCACCATCATAGGAAATAGACAGTATTACTGACAAACTTATAGCTGCAATAGACAAATTGACAAAATACTATACTAAATGGAAGATGAAAATAAATCATGGCAAAACAAATGCCATACTGTTTACTAAAACGTAGACCTACAATCAACAGACAAATTAAACTCAACAATACTTTGATCCCTTGGACTAACAACGGCAAGTACCTCGGAATAACTCTAGACAACAAGTTAAACTTGTTGCCCCACATGAATTCTTGAAAAATGATTATAAGACAACTTTTCTCGTTACCTTACGCGGCTCAAAAATGACTAAACAATACAAACTTCTTCTTTACAAAGTCAAATTCAAATTTTTGTGTCTTGCGGCTGATTCACTTTGTCCCACTAAACCACAGAAAATCTTCCATAATTCCAGTGGATTCCTTCATCCAAAAACGTCTGCTCAAACACCTCCTCGCTGTCATCCCAATCCACTCTACCGCGGAATAGCCGTAGAGTTTCGTTATAATAATATGTATGACCTTGCCATTTATTACAGACACAAAAGATTAAAGCATATTCTTTTACAATATTTACCTCAAGCTGCAGGTTTTCCCCTGATTTTCCCTGCTTATAATTTCCTTAGCTTTATCGTAAACATCCCGAAATAACCAATTTCTAAGAAGGGTATAATGTAAGTGTTCATTCATGTACTTATATATGCTTATTATATATAACATGTATATATATTTGTTAATAAAGCTTATCCTATCTAAATAATGTTTTTAATAAGTGTAGAACAGAATGAGAAACCCTCTAAACTAAATAATTAAAAAAAAAAAAGTTTTGACTTCGTTTTAAAATCCAGTTATTTCAGAATATGCTGGTTTGAAAAAAAAAAATGAACTCTAAAAATAAATAAAAAGAAATAAAGAAGAAATAATAAAAACACTGCAGGGCAATAACAGAGAGCAATAAATGTTGTCATTAGTTTAGTTGCCTTGCCAGCATAATTATTCTTATCTAATTAGCATGACATCTTTTACAATAGTCTTAACTACGTGCTGTTGTAAACTTTGTGGCCATGTTCTGCTCTTCTTTTTAATCTTCTTTACAAAATAAATGCACATTTTTTTTTTTAATTTTTTTTTTTTTTAAATTTGTTGTTGCATAATCACGTAGCTTTATTTTCTATAATAGGTTTAATACGAATTTTAAATTAAAATATTTGATGAGTTTTATAATAATGATTGCTTTAATGACAAAATAATGCTGCAGCAATATGTTTTGTTTGCTATTATTTCTGTCCATAGATAATATATTTGTTGTTTTGTGCGTGCATGATGCGGCAGTTCTTTGATCTATTCCAGCAATTTTAGCAATTACATGTAATTAATGCTATTTTTATGTTTGTAAACTTAATTATCCAATGAAAATGTTTGAAAAATATGTAGAGAAATGAATTAATCCTAACCTGAACTGTCTTTGCAATGCTATTGGACGATCCACAGTCTTAATTGCAGCCGTCTAAGCATCATTCTTAAACAAATGCTGAAACCTTTGACCCAGAAGGTTCATGCAGTTTGGGTTTGTGGTCTAGGTTTCAGAAATAAATCAATATAACTTAAAATTTTTTTTTTTTTAATTTTAATATTTTTTTTATGAAGTAAAAAAATCTGATGTGAAACACTCATACAAGTTTACAATTTAATGGGAAAAAGTTGTTGAAAATTATAATGATTACAAACGTTAGTTGAGGGAAGGGAATAGCTAAGTGGTTAGCGTTCTGGACTCCCACGCGGAGGACTCGGGTTCGAGTCCAGCTGTGCTACCCTTAGATTTTTTCTTCCTAGGAGCCTCCACAGTTCACTGTCCGGTGATGGACTGTGTTGTCTGTAACGAGAGAACACTGTGCGGAGGCCGGCAGTGCACTGAGAAGGCTCCGGGCGCCAGTGACCACAGATGTTGACGCACCTTAAATTAGAAAAAAAAAAACTGTTACAACAAACCAATGCAAACAGCCTGTAGAACAAACCCTGTTGTGGCTTGAAGGAAGAACTTTCCGCCATTTATTTTTGGTAAAAATCAATGTTAAAATATCATATCTGTAACATATCGATCCCGTTTGTCTGCCAATCACATCTTGTACTTCTGAATAATCACATTGACAAAGTTCTAAAAATTGTGTCATTAAATTTTTATACTAACATCTAAAATATAAATTTGCTCTGTGCAAGTCTATGTTAACATACTGTTTGGCAAAAAACATCCTGATGATGGGCGAACGCCCTAAACCCGGTCGCCGGCTATCACGGAAAATATCACTGATTTCTTCAAGTAATTTTTGCAAAGTATTTAGTTCTGATGTATATTATTTAGATGATAGAGTCGTATAATAAACTTTTTTTTGTCACTCTTTATTTGAAATTACAAGTAGGGAAGGGAATAGCTAAGTGGTTAGCGTACTGGATTCCCACGCGGAACACCCGGGTTCGAGTCCAGCTGTGCTACCGTTAGATTTTTTTTTTCCTGGGAGCCTCTACAGCTCACTGTCCGGTGATGGACAGTGTTGTCCGTAACGAGAGAACACTGTCTGGAGGCCAGCAGTGCACTGAGAAGGCTCCGGGCGCCAATGACCATAGATGTTGACACGCCTTAAAAAAAAGAAGTTTAGTTGGGCTTGCCATAAAATAAGGTTATAATAGTTACCAGTTATACCTGAGTGTAATTAGTGTGGCAGTACCTTCAGCCCCAATAACGCTTGTAGCGGTAGTTACACTGAAAGAGTGTATAAACTGATTTTGCTCTGGGAAAGTCGATGTTATCGCACTGTTTTGACAAAAACATCTTGATACTGGGCGAACGCCCGAAACCCAGTCGATGACCACAAAATGAAGCAGGCTATCACGGAAAATATCTATGACGCTTCAACCATAACAATAAAATACCCTATTCTTTGAATTATATGCTATAAAATTTTAATGATTTTTTTTTTTAATGTAAATTATTAAACTAATTGTAATTTTTAAGTTAATTCATTCAATTTTCTTATGTTTTAGGTGGAGGCGGAAGAGGTAGCCATGGAATGAAGGAGCCAGATTCTTCACAGGAAACGGTGAGTTATTTCCCAATAATTTTTTAATATTTTTATTCTTTTGAGTTTGTAATTTATTTATTTGCAATTAATAGATTGAGGTTTTTTTTTTTCCACACTCCATGGCGTCTTTTATTCAACATTTTACCTTAAAGAAATCCCATTTAGTAATTTTCACATCTCAGGATTACAAAACAAAAATTATAGTAATTTTGTTTTGAACTCCAAATGGGACAAAACCTTGCATTTAAATGTAAAAAAGTAAAATGGTCCCCCCTAGAAGAAATTGTAAAAACGGCGGTATTATTCATTTTCTTTCTTAGGAAGAGTATTATAAGAGACATTGGTAAGGTAAACAGAGATTATAAATTTAAACTGTAAGGCACGGTTCCATCGTTCTCCTCCATGGTTAACTATCAGAAATAGTTTCCATGATAGCCTGATTCAGTTTGTGGTCATCGACCGGTTTCGGACTTTCGATAAAACAATCGATACCACGGTAATACAGACTTGCACAGAGCAAAATCATTTTATACACAAAATTAATAAGAGTGTAAAAATTGATTTTGCTCTGTGCAAGTCTGTGTAACCACAACAATTAATGTTTAAGACTGCTTCATAGCTTCTTTTTTTTGTGAGAAACGACTAGAAAGTTTAAATGATTGTTGAAAAATTTTCTCATCTGAACTAGGAGATCACTTTTACATTAAAGAAAAAAAATCAGTTTTAGATAAAAATATTTTGAGATAATTTTTTTTATTTAGTAAAGTTTTCAAACTTTACAAGTTTTTCAAACTAAAGTCTGAGATGAAAGAACGACATGCTTTCATTTTTAAATTTAGTTTAGCTAAGATAAATGAGGATGATCACACGCTTATTGTAATTAGAATAAAAAAAAAGATTAAATTCCTCAGAGAGATCTTCTGTTACTTAGACTAGACTTTTTACTCCAGAAATTCGTCCAATGGATGTTGTGTGCTTTGTATAACGGGCGATTGGTTGTAAGAGCATGAGTGAGATCCACCTGATCCAAGTAGTGTGAAACCAGGCTGCATTTTAATATAGCCAAAACCATTCTGAAATTCGGTTCTGTGTTTCTAGAGTTAGAGAGAGCTTGATTGAATGAAAAAGAAGTAATAGCTTCGTTTGAAAAGCATTTCTGCCAAAGAAATCATGAGAGCCACAAAGATGAAATATTTGAGATATTTGGAGATGTATGATTGTAGATATGTAGATGGGCCAAATCCACTGCAAAGAGGGCTATGTTTGTTTTTTTGCCTTGTAAACGTCTGAAAAGTTAGTTTTATAATCATTGGTGAGCTCGCTGTTGCCTTTGGATTGGTTAACCTAAGTAAGTTGTAAAATCTATTAGGATGCGAATTCACTATCGCTTTACCTAATATTTTTCTTTGCATCCTTAAAACACACAATCAAGTACCTATTGAGCGATTCATACACGCATTCCATATCCATATTACCATAATTGCCAAACTAGCCAGTAAATGTACTGGCTAGTTAGATAAGTTAGTGGAGATTGCTTTACAACAGATAACTGTTGCTGCACTGTTTGTGGAAAAACTTAAAGAAGTGCCTATAACCTGCCCAAGGTCACACTTATGGAAAGCTATCTTCAAAATGAAAATTGATAGATCCAAAAGTGCCGCGCATCCCCTCGGAGGAGAAACGCGTGAAGTAGTAGTACAAAATTAAATTGTCTTTATTGTACTTATCTTTCTATTAAAACATAAATATTTCAACACTGAAATATAGAGTTAATAGCTAGTTTAATTTACATGTTGAAATTGTTCCACTTATCACTTCTTATACATTATATTAATTTATTTCAAAATTATTAACAAGAAAAAAAAATTGCATAACACACTTTACAACAGAAATAATAAGGCATGCCATTTTTTTTTAAATTTTATAATTTTTAAACATAATTTCATCATACATTAATTATCTATTTCTAATTAATATTATACCTACCTCATGGCGCAACAGCCCATGAAGGACCAAGGATAGCCAGACGGCGTTTGAATAGGGGGGCGTGTGGTAAGCACGCCGCAGTTCCCACGCCATTTAGTTCCGGCCTTCGCTATCTAGGGCGCTACTAACTGTAGCTTCCCACTTTTTATCATGATGCTGGGTCAACATCAACTTTGCCCTCACGGGAATCGAACCCTGATTCTCGCACGAAAGGCGAGTGCGCTAGCCACTAGACCAACGCGTGAGGACAATTAATATTATAGTAATATAAATTAAAAAAGATATCTTTGGGAGTTATTCCTAATATAGAAAAGTATAATTATGTATTTTTCCCACGATTATTGTTTTGGTATGTTAAGAGAGAGCAAAAGTTATAAATAAGCAAAATGATGGTTGGCAAGAGCCAAAGAAAAAACTTTTAACTTTGAAAAAGTTAATTTTTTCGACGTTTCAGAATTGTCAAGTAGCAGACGACGCGTTAAATGTAAATTGAAACGTCAAAAAAATGGACTTTTTCAAAGCTGAAAAGATGTTTCTTTGCCTCCAGCAAACTATCGCTGTATTTATTTCATTAACAATGGTCAAACTAACTATTATTATTTGTGAAATTAGTGAGTTCCCTCCCACCCCCCAAAGGTGATGTAAAATTGCCAATGTTTCGATATATTTAATATCTTCTTCAGTTCTACAAAAATATACAAACTTTTTTTTTTGTGCCGAAACTCACTAATTTTCACAAATATTAAATACTGGCGGCTGATAAACATCACTAACTTAACAATTGAAAATATGGTTGGGTCTGTAATGTTGGATATCATCTGGTATTTTATCCGTCGTAGCATACATATTGATTTTGTTCCTGACCGGTTTCGGATTTTCATCTATCGTCAGAGCAAATTCACCAAGTTCGTGTAGAGAGTTCATTTGAACGTAATGTTTGTGTTACATTCACACCTGTTGGTTGTATATACGTGGGGAGGTTAAGGTTATGTTATTTATTATGAATGTGGGAGTGTAACAGAAACATTAAGTTGAAGTGAACTAACTACACCAACTTGATGAATTTGCTCTGACGATGGATGAAAATCTGAAACCGGTCACGAATAAAATCAATATGCATGCTACGACGGATAAAATACCAAAACTTAACTATTATGTATAGAAAAAAATATATAATTTACCAGCAGATTAAAATTCAGTATAGTTCTTATTTCCACAGAAGGTAGCCATATCATTTTTCGAATCTTTTTGAAAAATATTAAGTTTTCTTTTTAAATTAGTTTTGTCTATGGTTCTTTTCTCATAGTGTGATTTGTCTGATGTACTTTCAGGCATTGCAAGTCTTCTTTTTAGTGTCTTTCTTATGGCTAAAATGCAGAGTATCGTGTCGAGTACAGAATATTAGATTAACCAACTTTACAATAAACTGAAGTCATAGTCAAGCCGTCAAGTTTGATTTAGATCATAGTGAAAAATCATACTTCAAAATTATTATATAAACCGAGAATATAAATTTATCAATTTATTATGATAAATAAAAAAAAAGTCACCGATATTTGAAAAATAGAAAAGTCATAAGTTTTCGGATACAAAATTGAGTTATATAGTAAGGTGAACAAGATTTTCAACAGTCTTGATTGTGCTATCAAATTTTGTTAAATATCTAAGTTAGTGCAGTTCTCTTTTTTAATAAAAATTCCAGATTTCATTCAAATCGTAAAAAGCTCTTATAGACTTTTTAATAAATATAATAAAGTAATAGTTACTGTACTATACGTAATAATGCCTAATGAACTGATTGCTTTAATCACGTTCTTTAGGCATCTTCATTGAATAATATTCAAGCCAACAAGAGTGTAGAGTGTAGCAGAAACATTGCATTTAAGTGAACCTTCTACATAAATTTACTCTGACAGTGGATGAAAATCCGAAACCGGTCAAGAATAAAAGAAATATGCATGCTACCACGGATAAAATAACAAATAATATTCACTTTGAATTCTGAATTCAATTTATTTGTAAAGCCGTGCTTCTAAAACTAGCATTTTTTTTTTTAACAAATCGGTTATAAACGATTGGTTATTAGATTGTGTATGATTCTGATTCCATTAGTGAGTACAGATATTTCAGTTAATCTAAGTCTGAGGAATTCGATATGGGAATAAGGTTTTTCAGTTCTTCAGTCCAAAGCACGGAGAGTTGTACGAAATTTTGTGGTGTTGAGAGATTAGAAAAACGAAAGGAGAGCTTGGTATAAGGACTTAGTTGAGATTACTTATGCCTGGAATATGGACCCTTTCCTTGGAACTGAAGGGTAAAGAATTCTAGTAGCCGTCGAGGATCGGCTTTTAGGAAAATGTGACTCGATAGCGTATCCATAAAATGTGAAGTAGATTCCATCCATAAGGTGGGAGAAGAGACGATAGTTTAGTCTAAGAAGAAGGTGATTCCATCAGAATGATCAAGATATTTCTTGAACTGGTCTCATTTAGAACTCTTGCTGACCTGGCAAGGAAATTAAAAAAAAAATTATGAATCTAGTTTGCAACACTCGAATGATAAAAAGTTAAAAGATCGTCTTACCCGGAGCGTGCTGGAAACAAAATTATTCCAAAATAAGATCTCCTTTTTTAATTATAAAATGTGCAGTAATATTTGTTTTGCGGAATTATTAATTGTTAATTATCAAAACCTTCTGTGCGTCTTTATAACATTATCAAAATGTTACCACTTAATTTATTTGGTACCATTCGCTATTTAGACATCCTGCGATTCTGGTTAAAAGATGACTGAATAACTGTTTTCATTAAATCATGATTTTTTCGAAAACTGTGGTTTTCAGCTCCAGTGATTTTCTTGAAACTTTACATCTGGTTACTCCTATAAATAGCTTGTCACTTTTATATGGTATATTTTTTTTTTTTTTTTCAAGAAAAGTAATGTTTTGAGGGCCTAGGGAGTTGCGACGTTCTCCATGCTTCTTCACGTAAATAATATAAATAGTAATGTATACATATATGGCATCAAAATAAATATTCTTATCATTTATATAATATTAAGATACTTAAAATACAATGATTAAATTACCACTTAAAAAAAAAAAAAAAAAAAAACAATTTATTGCAAGTGTGGATTACCAAATAGGTTTCACAAAATTTTCGAAAAAGTTCTAGTAATTTGCTTTGAATCTGAAATGCTGACTCCACACACACACACACACACATAAAAAGTATCATTTTTAATTAGAATGTTGTTTGATAAAAATGACATAGTTTGTCGAAATAGAAATCTGGTCGTTGGAATAAACAAGCACATAACGCAAGTTTTACGAGAGACTTGATATCTGTACGTATGCTTGATTTTGGTTTTTGTTAATGTTTTTAATGAATGATTCCATCCTTCGAAAAATTGTCAGTATATCTTACTATGTTGCTAACCTCACTGTCCATACTGATCTAAACATTCCTTTCGTTAACCATCTAGCCAAAACTCGTTTCCTTAAATTCCATTCATCCACAACTGCTCATCCTAATAATTTAATTCATCAGCTTTCTTCAAACACTATTCCCGACAATCCACGCAGGCGGCTGAAGAGAAGATGGCCCCGTGACCACCTTGTAGAATAACTCATATAGTGGAGTGCCATCGCTGGATGTCTTCTCCAATCCATACTCCTGTTATTTAAGTTGCCATTTAACACATTTACTTGTTGCAGTTGTAAATATCAGTGACAAAAAAAGAATGATTCCAAATAATTTTATAACAAAATAAATCTTTTGTTTTTATTAATTTGATTTTTTCACATTCAACATTTTGAAAATATATATTAAAAAAACAAAAACAAAAACAAAAAACGCTTTTTCCCACATGTATGTCATTTACTAAATAAAATTCTGAACAAAAGGGATTAAATTACTGAGGTTTTTTTTTTATTCTATATTGAGAGCCGCCACGTCTCAATTAAAGTAGGACATGGTGACCTTATTTGTCAAAACCAATATTTTTCACAATTTCACATTTTTATAAATAGTATTTGAATTTCGCCTTTTTTTAAAAAAAAAAAACATGAATATGAAATAATAAATACATTGTTTTGAAATTGTATTAAAGGGGAAAATTAATAAAATGGTTATAAACAATTCCTTTTACACTAATTTTTAATTAAAAGTCATTAATTATACATATGAAATGAAGTGTGAAATTGTAATTGACAATTGACCAATAGCGCATCGACCTTGTCGCCTTTGTAGTCCAGTTTAATGAAGCTTTTCTGGCATAAATGCCATCCTGATAAATGCAGAACACGAGTCTAAATGTTTGGCTGACGTCTCTTCAAGTAAACATAATGCGCATGTGTGGGTTACCGCTATCCCAAAGCGATGCAGATGTTTTCCGAGCTAACCGTGGCCGGTCAGCATTCCAAAACAAGCTACAAATTAACCTCAAGGCAAATTCGAAGGTAGATGACCTGAAGGTTCTTTCAGGCACTCTCATATTTTACTTACCGGTTTTCTGCTGTAAACGTCCACAAGTCGGTTGTAAAGTGGGTATTTAATAATTTAAAAGTAATGATTACGTTGAATAAATATAAAAGTCAATTTATTACTGTAGTATACGATTACGTCAATGGGAAGTACAATTGAATGTAAATCGTTCCACATATAGGTTTTTAGTAAATGCATCGATAAAATGAGTTTGCATCCATTTTGTTTGTTAGATATCGTAAACTTCATCATATCTATGACATGAAAAAAATACAAAATTTTTCGTCTTGAAGACATTGAACATCCGTAATTGTAAGCACGTTTCCCATTGCCAATTAGATCTCGCCTTCACTTCCAATTTCTGCCTGTGCTTTCTTGGGAATCAAACTCTGACTTCTCCTAGTTTTCATCAATTATATTGAAAATAATTTTCACCTGTGACTCAGTTTCATTTTTCTCTCGTTTCTTACGATTGCTCTTCCTAATGGTTTGCGGTTAGTTTAATTCTTGGCCCAGGCCTGGGATATGCAATATAACTAATTGAAAATATCCACAATAGACAAATATTGATGAACTAAAAGCTATTAGAGTATTGACTCAATGATAAGTTTGATAGTTGATATAAGCGAACTTTATGATGCAAGGAAAGGAGAGACATCGTGTCTTTAAGATAATTGCTTCCATTTCTCTCACGGTCTAATAATGATTAGCTCTTTTGCCAGAGCAATAGCACGTTAATAGCAATACGAAGAGAGATGTCACTATTTCAACAGCCATTGTTTAGTTTGAGTTACTATTATTATCTTGAGATAGAAAGGGAACGTTTCCCACTACACTGTTACTAATAAATTCAGCTGAAACAGAATCAATATGCAGAAATAGATTAACATAAAAAAAAACAAAGATAATTTCTTTGAAATATTCAAATATTGTAATAATTAATCGTCCAAATCACAAACAGTAGAATACTAAATATTTCATTGTATTTACTAAAACAGCTGCTTCAGGTTTTTATATTGAACACTGGCATTTCTTTTTCTTGTTATGACTGTCTATGGTCTAAAAGATTTGGTTTACGTCAATGATCGTTTGGCAGTCTGACCGGCTAAAGGTTACTGATGGTTCTCATCACGGATTTGACACGTAATATTTCTAATAGCTCCCCGCCCCCGCAGCCTCCAGATCCCGAAAAAATATTTCAAATAAATGTGATAGACATAATTAGGTGTAGTTGGAATGCCCAGTTTTAAGGAAAACTAAAAAAAATTCATTTAAGGATTTTTAGCGCTCTTTATCAACACAAAATTTCATCAATTTCTTTCCAAAGTTACGATTATTTCTATTTTTAAAATAGTTAAACATTATTTATATTTTCTTTCAAATAATTAATTATGGAATCAAAATTTAACCATCACCCAAGGGAATAGATTTTGTATTCCTCATAACGTGCAGTCCCAGTTGGAAGCTTTTAAAGTATCTGGTATAAAAACTTTCACAGTTTCTTCTACTGGCAAGTCTCAAATTCTATAAAGTTAAATATTCTACTAAGTTCAAAGTTTGCTTTCTTAAATGTTTATTAGCCCTTAATAATATATGTAGGTGGTATCAGCGGTAAATAATACTTGAAATAAGTAGAAATTAAGTTTCAAACTAAATTCTAAAGTCGTAGTCCCCCCCCCCCAGAAACCTCCAGATTCCAGAAAAAATATTTCAAATAAATGTGGTTAGAATGTCCAGTTTTAAGGAAAAACTGAATAAATTCAGCCTAAAAAATATTAGTTTACCTAACGAAGAGCTGAGGACTCAGGTGGTACTTGAGCTCTTGCTACATAGTCCGATCACAACTCAATTATTGCTTTATCTAACTGCTGTAAAGTTTTTCGAAATTGTTTTATCAGGAAATATACCTTTTAAGTTTCCCAGAGTTAGCAAAAATGGTTTTTAGAAATTCGCCTGGGGCTTTGCACATGTGTGTGTACTGTACGTCAGAACAGCAGAACTCTAAAAGAAAAACCAGATGAAGCACAACTTCAATTTTCTGTATCACAAGGAAGTCCCAGCATTAAGGTTTCTATCAAATTCCGAAATACCACTTTATTGAATATAGATTTTTATTTTTCTTCAGATTTTTCCACTTTTGGCGGTAATCGCTCAAACAATTTTCTTTAAACTTTTTCAATCACTTTTATTTGATAATTTTTTTCTGGGAAAATTTGTTGTTTAATGTTTTTATTTTTCTCTCAGGGAGGCATTTTTCTATCAGCAATAGGGGAAAACAGATTTTTCAATTTACCGTGTTTTTCTGGATGGGATGAGGTTACCAACAGATTTCTTTAAATTATTATACTCATTACTTATGTATAACATATTGTTATTTAGTGAATTGCAATAAAAGAAATTCAGTGTAAGTGATTTTTTTTTAAACATTCAATTTATTTAGATTTTAAT
This sequence comes from Triatoma infestans, assembly GCA_011037195.1. Taxonomy (NCBI): domain Eukaryota; kingdom Metazoa; phylum Arthropoda; class Insecta; order Hemiptera; family Reduviidae; genus Triatoma; species Triatoma infestans. Next base: position 112,049 of record JAAEAF010002690.1, on the reverse strand, counting down.
TTAACATAGTTTTTCATTTCATAAATTTAAATTAGAAATAAATGAATAAATAAAAGTTTTGAATGAAGTAATTGTTTCTGGAGTACATGAAAACAATTGTCATGTCTGAGCAGAAAGTTTGCTAAAAACTTTTATATTCTTCCATTTATTTCAATTGGAATGAATGAATGAATACTGAATAAACATTATAAAATGAAAACTGTATGAAAATAATATCTTAGAGAATTTAATATGTAAGTTTACAAAGATAAAAAAAAAATGATTACAAAAATCTACAATTAAAATAAAAAGATAGCAAAAACAATTAACTAAATGAGGAATTGATCAAGTTTTAGAATTTCGTTTTCACTCCATTAATTACTCTTAAAACTAGGACGTGAGTGTTGCTGACCACACATAAACTAACCAATTAAAAAACAAACAAATACAAAAAAACACTTTTTCATACTGAGGGGGAGCCTTTAGGTATACGTATATTTCCGGTGAACACTCAATTTCAAAAGTTTAACATTATCGCAGTAAGTACAGTAAAGTAAATTAATGCCTATAATTTTAGGCGGGCTTAACATCCCATCTACCAACGGGATGTCGTGGACGGAGGTGGAAGCACCTACTTTACAATAAACATTTTTTAAACGAATATACAATGTCCATGCTCATAACCACTATACCAACGAAATGGCTCTTTAGAGGGCGACTCTACAAAAAAAAAAAAATACCAAAAATGAATTTATCTTTATAAAAGTTTCAACAAATTACGATCGTTCTTTGTATGGGGAGTTTAATATAACTAGCTCAAAGAAATCCGCAAATCCAAAATAAGAGAAAGTGAAAATGTTTAAGCTTTTTTTCTTTAAAACTCCAAAAAACAGAAACATCCGTTCAGTTAGGAAATACTTCCGGTTGAAGGATTTTGTTCAATAACATCCAGTCCGTTCTCTAGCAATACCTAACGGAATTGAGCTTCTTGCAGTTTTCTTTTTTTGCGTTATTTTGTTCACCAGGCACATAATAACATACACATGTAAGAAAGATATGGTTGATAAATGTAGTAAAGAAAAACGTGAACTGACTACTTCCACTTAAACACAATGTTCATATTTTACGATATACATAGAAAGGAGAAGAGTGTATGTAGAGGGTGGTAGAGTGACCGAGAGAAGAGTGAATGATTTTTTTTTTGTTTTTAATTTAAGGCGCTTCAACATCTATGGTCATTAGCGCCCGGAGCCTTCTCAGTGCATGCCGGCCTCCGGACAGTGTTCTCTCGCTACAGACAACACTGTCCATCACCGAACAGTGGAGCTGTAGAAGCTCCTAGGAAGAAAAAATCTAAGGGTAGCACTGGACTCGAACCCGGGACTACCGCGTGGGAGTCCAACGCGCTAACCAATGAAGTGAATCATTATTGATTGTAGAATGGTTTAGCATTGATGTTATGAGATCACTTGGTAGGAGCTAGAGCTCTTGCTTGTTCTAACTGTCATGAGCTAATATGGCTAGCTTTGTGAAGCTACCACGGTTGATGTTTAATGGTAGCGACTTATGTCTAATCTCTTTACATTTTTTTTCTGGTTAGTCGCTATTAGCTCCTGAGATGTTGGACTTATTCAATTTCTCTTCCCGCTAGAGACAGCTTCTAGGTGAAAGATTTGCTGTCGAAGTTGAAGCCCATTCGTCAATAAATTGATTTTCATTACATATGTACTTTATGTCAATTTCTAAAACTATTTTTTTCGGAGTCTAGTAATCTCAATTTTGAAAATTTCAATGCAATACTTTTTCTTAAGCCATACGATAAAAATAAAAGAATGTGAATTCCCCGAAGATAAGTGGATGCTGGGAATGGAATTTAAAATTAATTTCTCTGCCTTCTATTTGTGGTGTACTGGTGAAATTTCCTTAAATCTATTTTTAACTAGTAAAAGAGTGAAATAAAATCCTGGTTAAATGATGATGCTGTGGTAAACTAATTAAAATGGATTGAATTAGAATACATTCCAAATGTAAATTAAAAGGAAGCAGGTTGCAAATCAACTCTCCTTTTTTTTTTATCCTTTTTTGTATTATTTAGAAACTTTAATCACACCTACCAAAGAATAGAAAGTAGGAAGACTACTTTTGTGGAGAAAGGAAATTAAATAGAAGAATGAAATTTAATTATCAAAAAAATCCCAGAATGTGTGGGAGGGAGATTTAGTAGTACAGTGTTTTTAGGGTGGTGGGTTGGTTGGTTCACTGGGAAGGAATGGCCCCATTGTTCCATCCATTAAGAGAAAGCATTCCAGTAAGTTTTAGTGACAGGAGTACAGGAGCAAACAGTAAGAAGTTAGGCTTCATAGCGATACTCCTGTTACTTCACCAACTCTACGTACTACTTTAACTTCTAGTTGTCACTACTGGTGGTCCACTCATCACTTTAACTCAGTAACAAATTATACTATTTTATTCCTTTTGTAGATAAAAATGCTGACAAAAATATTTCTTACGCTCAATTTAACTTGGTTTATTTAAAGAAAAAGATAACTTATATTGATAAATGTTCCGCCATAAATTTTGTTACTTAATCACACTTTATTATAAATTTACAAAAGATTTGTTTGCTTTGTTGTTTACACCATCACATTAAGATATTAATGTTCACACGTTTCTTTGAAAAAACAATGAGTTTACATCCGTTTTGACTTTGTTTTATTTGTTTAATTAAGTAGAAATATTTAACTGTTAATTAAAGCTTAATGAACACTCACATCTTGGAATGAATATATTTTTTATATAATACAGAGTATCTTTTTGCTATATCCATCCTTGACAAGAAGTATCTAAGTTTTGTATTTTCAATTTAACATTAAAAAAAACTTTGTTATTTAGCTATAAAATAGTGATCTGATTTCTTTATATACTCTTCTGATTCTTTATTGATTTCTTCGATACAATTCATTTGTTAACAAAAGTATAAATAGTTGACCTGTTTAAATTGATAGCAAAAACATCAGTTTAAATTTTAATAACTACACGTGCAAATCGGAGGTTCAAAACTCGCTTCTTTCTTCTTTTTTTTTAAGCGAAAAACTTAAAACTGCAATTGAACAATTGATTATGTCAAGATCGTATGTTTACTTTATGATATCACTTTATCACACCAGGTGAGATTTGTCAGGACGTCGCTGAGCCTAACAATAAATAACTACATCTCTAGTAACAAGAAGACCAGCAGGTAGGAAAAAAAGTTGTCAAAGGGTAACATCAGTGATTTTTCCATTATAGCCTTCAGCATTTTATAGTCATCGACCAGTTTTTAGGCTTGATAAGAAATGTCTTAGTAAACTGTGGCATCAAGATATCCTGAAGATGGCCAGAAAAAGAAGTAGTCTATAGTGGAAAAAATATCTGTTGTTTTCCAGTGCTGGAGACCCGAATCATTAAGGTAGAGTACTCTTAGTGAAAGTAAAGCATAGACCAGTTTTATAAGTGACAATTATTAGTCATAAACCAGATTTGAAAGAGTCAATTATCAATCATGCAAGAGTTATAAACGAATTTCTCGAGTTATTTACTATTCTATTAATAGTTACAAGTTAAGTGAGTATTCAACAGGATTCACCTAATACCAGCAAGTCCGTCACTGTGGCATAACAGTCCATGAAAGACCAAGGGTTGCAGATCGGCGATTTTTATTGAGGTGCGATTGGTAAGCACGTCGCGGGTCCTCCGCTGTTTAGTTCTGGCCTTCGCTACCAACTATAACTTCTCAGTTTTTCTCACGATGCTGGGTCAACACCAACTTTGTCTTCACAAGAATTGAACCTTGAATTCTCACACCGAGGACGAATGCGCTAGCTACTAGACCAACGCGTGCGTGAGAACACGTCTTACACAGTCTGTATATACTGTAAAATCCTTGCAGTTATATTTCTGTCAGTTACAATTATATCAGTAATTTGTGAGTATGTTTAGTTTCTCTTTTGTTTCCTCCCAATTCCATTAAAATTGGTTAGTACAATTTTGATAGTCTTTACATTTTTGAATAGTTTTTGTTAAAGATTTTCAAGTACATTTATGTTTACGGCCTCCATTCTTGGCACTTGATAGATAGGTGGCTTTCAAATTTGCCTAAAAAATTATGAAATATAGAATAGAAAATATAAAAGTACCATTATTATGTTATCATTGTTGATTTTAAAAGCACTCCACATCACTGGTATTATTCATTACGCATACTTAAATAAGGGCAATAAACTATTGATTTTGGAACACGTAATCAAAGGAAATCCAATGGAAGAAGCCGCATATGTTTAAAATGCGTGTTGGAAATACCGCTTACTGTGTGCAGCGTAGACTGTACCATATTGTTTATTCCAGTGGCACCTGTTAGATTGTCTAGATAGTAGTACTGAGTACTGTCGAGTTAGTGCTCTACACTGTTTTTTGCGCATCTTTCATTATTATCTAGTTTTTCACTTTATCTTCCACACGGTTGTATTCAATTTCAAATGCACATATGTGTTTGTTAAATGGATTTGTTATTAATTTGTTTCATGAACTTAGCTGTTTAGTATATCACTTTTTCTGTATGGATTATCCTAAAATAAAGGTAAGACTGCATTATTACTTTATCGCTGTTTACTTAAGATTCGGTAACACTGTTCTTCTACTGAATAACTTAGCTATATTACAAAACCTATGGAGGATCTACTTTGTAGAAAGTGTAGCAGAACGAATGAATTGGAGCCATGAATCCAAGTTATATCTCGCTGCAGCCTGTAACATTTATTCAGGACTAGTGTGAGATAAAACCAGGGCCTACAAAAGGCCCACTTAAGGGCTATGTGCATCAAAACCTTTCACAGGGGTCCCGTCATTGGAATCGAATATTCAAAAGACGACCATTTTCATTACTCAAAATTCTGTAATACTTAACTTTAACTCGTCGAATTAAATTTCAAATTTAACGACTATTATTGTAATTTATATATATATATAAAATTTCTAAAATAACTCATGTTAACCACAGTAGGTCTGCCAGGTCCTACTATAGTAGGTCTGCTGGTCTTAGACCAGCCTACTATATATTATCTAAATTAAATATATCAAATTTATACCATATCAAATATATTTATACTTTCTTTAAAAAATAATACAAAAGTTCAATCCAGGATGTCAGTGGTTGTATTATGTATAAGTATCGTTATCTAGTTATCTAGTGGCACTTTGAACCTTATTTGTAAAGAAGTAAATGCTAGTCATTAAGTATTTTTCATCGTTTCATTAACGGAGTGTCGTGACAGTGAATATAGTATTGCTATAATTTCTTTTCATAAGTTGGCAAATCAGCTTCTCAGAGCTTTTCATCCTCTGGTATTAGCCGTGTGTCGTTTAAAGGTACAACGGGATCCTCATTTTCAGCGACCATTTAGTAACAGGGCGTCCTCGTACAACACATATAGAAAACGCGATTAAATCTGTGGCAGCCCAGATCAGCAGAAATCCTCTTAGAAAAAAATCAGTTTCGCAAGATGGGCATCTCAAAAAAGATCTATATCGAGGTAGATTAAAAGCGACCTGGGGATGGCTGCTTATTGGAGAACTTATTGCGGTTATTATTGGTCAGCCACTTGTACCAGCTCTTTAAAAAATTAGACAAGGTAGATTTAAAGTTCTGTTGCAATCTTTTGCATTCAGTCTTTATAGACAAATTTTGTTGACTGACGACAAAATTTTCAGCATAGAAGAAAATTGCATTTCTAAAATGATACGGTGCATGCACACAGCTCTAGAAAAGCACAGGAAGTGATTGGTAAGTTGAAAGAGGGTATCATTCGAGATTTTGGTGATTTGGATGGACCCGAGTGAGCTATTAGGTGACAACTTCAATCCATGTTTGTGACAAAGCTGTTAAAAGCTGCGCGATGAATTACCACGAGGATCTTTTAGATCTCGTTGTAAAACAAAGGTTTTTTTTTTTTTAAACTTATTGGATGTTTCAGTAAGGTTCGGAACCTGTAGGCGTGGTCTATCCCAAGAGTGGTTAAGACTGAAGGTTACTGATATCAGCCCTGAGAAAGCCTGGTTCTTTGTCCCTTGGACTGTAGTAATATGGACATATCTTGAGAAATGACTTGTCACAAGACGACATTTTTATCTGAACAGCCTAAAAGAGTCTTTAGTGCGTGCAGCTCGTAATTATTCACTAGAACATCTGCGTAATTCAACCAAAGAGACTCATAGCGTGCATTATGGCTAGAGATGGTACATTTTCAACTTTTTTTGTTCGTTTAATTGTTCATTGAGAATGTTACTGTGCGCCCCCAAATAAAAGTTTTGTTTCATTTCTAACTGATGAGTTTTATCTCTTTTTTTTTAACTCTAATGGTATTTATTGTAGGATTAGGTATCTACAGATATACCTATCATTTTATTAATCTAGTTAGTATTCAGAAAGGAAGGTAGTCAGGAGTTGGGAAATTCAACTGCCAATTCCGCAGCTCTGGTTGCTATTATAAGTGCGTGAAAGGTAGATACTGCTGAATGTAGCTAATTTTATTAAATGTATTGGGAGTTAGACAGTCGATTGATTGGTTATACACAAATATACATAGACCATACAATACAAGCAATATATGTACACCAACATACACACAAATACGGAAATGTTTATATGTTACACACACACATATATACATATATACATCTATATATATTTTGGCGCTGAAGGTAGGAATCATTACTATTCAAATTTATGATAACCAGGATTAGTGTTCCTACTAATTGATCTTGCTAGGTTAACATATATGCCCCAACCCCATCACACTTCTCGCCTCTACCAAACATACATACATACATACCGACAGACAGACAGACAGACAGACCAGACCAGACCAGAACTATATGGGAAATGATAGCGATTTAGAACATCTATAGATTGTATACTAGAAGTGATTAGTTTGCCTCAGACATTCTGCTATTGTTATCTGGTATGAATTTAATACTAATTACATATTCTCTCCAAACAATAATAGATTAATATTATAATTATTATTGATCGTATTCTAAAATACAATAAATTAACTTTTATTTCAATTAATTTATTCCTACTACAATAAGACAATTTAGAAGGGTGCGTGCGTGCAGACTGACTCAGTTTCCCTTTTACTCACTTTTATGAACGTTGGGCGCCAAACTTCTTGGCGACGTTCGTTCGCTTCCGTTAAAATTATTGGTTTGTTTATTGATTTTTAATTTCTCCTACTCCTTAGTGTCAAATTTTAGAAGTTGAGTTTTAACCGGAATTAAATTTACAGATTCCCTTAGCACGAACAAAATATTTATAGCAAATGGTCTGGTGCATATGTGAAAAAATAGTTCATAAACAAAAAATTGCACCAAGTACAAACTTGGTATTTTCTTTAAGTACCAGTATCGCATACAACAATAATGTTTTGGTCAAAATCAGTCAACCGGAAATGCGATCTTACTGATTTTTTTTTTAGTTCGCGATCTTCTCGAAAAGTATTTTAACGATTTCCTTTATAATTGGAATGGTAACTACACAGATATAAACCTATCACTTTTTATTTCCAACATTTTCATTTGGAATTTTCGCGTCAAATTTCAGATGTTATATGGAGTGAGTTCAGTGTTCAATCACTTCCATTATCTATTTGGGTAGGTTCTTTGCTCCCACCTCTAAGTGACACCTCTAAGTTTAAAGAAAGTGTTTGTCATTTAACACATAATTACATTATAAGCAGTAGGAGACAGTCTTGTGATTTTCTTTTGTAGAAGTGCAGCGTCGTAGGCAAATTAACAATTAACTTCGAAGGTGAAGATTGAGCCATACTCATTGTGCTAGAATCAATCAAAAGCGACAAAATAATTGTACTCTTTTTTGATTCGCAGGCAGTAATTTTATCTTTATCCAGCCAGCGAGCAGGATATTAGGGATATACTGAAATGTAGGAACCTCATAAGTAATATTATAGAGCGTTGGTCCGAATTTGTTCTGCAGTGAATTCCAGGACATGCTGGACAATGAAGAAACGAACAGGCTGACGAGAGAAGGCTTGCCACTATGTGAAGCTAAAAGAATCATTTAATGCAAACTTGACACTCGACAACGGGGGATATTTACAGCAGAAAAGCGGAAGGGAAAAGATGAGAGCGCCAGAAAGAAGCTTCAGACCATCTACCATCGAATTTGCCTAGATGACAATTTATAGCCTGTTATAGAATGCTGACTCGGAGAAAAACTGCATTGCGGTAACCCCCATATATGCATTTCGTTCTCTTGAAGAGATGTCAGCTGAGCACTTAAACCATTGTCCTGCATTTTAGGACATTAAAGAGTCATTTAAATCTGACGAAGGCATTTATGCCAGAATAGTTTCGTTGTACTAGACTGCAAGGACGCGTATGGCCGAAATGGCCGGCAATGCCCAGGTGGATTAAAAACAAAACAAACAAATCTATGATCACTATTTTCCTTTATTGTGGACTTTTATAAAATTGTAGGAATTACAACTGGAAATTTGCTTATATGATGATTAGCTAGAATTTGCCCATAAAACTCAACTCCGTAAGGAAGGGAGCTAATCAGTTCTTCAGAAATTTTTTGCACTCTATGGATATTTCATAGATCAACATTTAACTCACCCTCTGGTCATTCACACAATACTAATACTGCAGAGACTTTTGCAACTATTTCTGTAATGTTAAAAAGTTCGGGTTTATCACTATCAAGTGTTATTAGGCTGGGAAAACCAAATGGACGCCAAGATGAGGAAGGGACTCTTCCATTTTCCCTCCCCAAATCTCCGCACGTCTATGATATGTCGCTTTAGAAAACGAAGTAGTAGTATTTCATCTTTCAGTTCCTTTGTAAAGAATTGTCAATTGTAAAACTATAAAAAATCCTTTTTAAATATCTGTTGTTCTATTTAAACAATATCATTGTTTTGTTTAGTTCAGCATCTTTTTCCTGAAAAACTATACTGCATAGTGTAGTTACAAATTAAAGAATTACATCGGATATTACAAAATCTTCAATATAATAATTTTGAATCAAAATATAAAATAATGTAACCGTGACATAACAAAATATTGTTTTGTTTAATATTTTAAACATAATCTACTTGAAACTGTTTAGTAATACTTTTATAATATCGTGAAATTGTTTAAGAATACGAATCAGTTATATCTGAGCTATTGTGGACGTTGAAGATTGTGTAACATTACGTGGACAGCTTAACTAATAGTAATAATAATACAAAACACTTTAAAAACATTATGTTATATGTATTAACATAAATTTGCATTAAAACTTTGATACGAGTGGTTCGGATTCGATTCCCAAGTGAGCTCCATTAAATTTATTTATGTCAGCGTTTTCCATATTCAGTTATGCCACTGTTTCCGAATTTGAAATCGGAAATGATTCTTACTGCAGGTATGGTCTTTTACAAGGGTTGTGATGAGTATGAACATAACGTGTGAAAGTATTTATTGGCGTGCTCGAGTATATATATATGTATATATATGTTTTTATGATTTATATATGTTTATGATGTGGTAACAAGTGGATACTAATCGATTTTTTTAGCTTAGGATATTTGCTATAAAAGTTTAAATATTTCGAGGGAGTGGCTAGAAAATCAAATTTAGCGCAACCTTTTTTTAGATTTATTACGCTGTTCATGCTGATTTATTGTGTTCATGTATTCTACACTGCATTGTATAAAAAAATCAATGTACGGATAAAAAGTCTGTGTATATCTAAGAGGTTTGTAAAAGGATAAGAATACAAAGAAGAAGAGATGTTTTGTATATAGTCTGTGTATGTTTATATTGTGAGGAGGTCTGACCTGCAAGTGGTACCAATGACATTCAAGTTCTTAGGCTGGGTTATCATCCGCAGGAATTGCTAATCTCTGAAAAATAATTTTCTTTTACTGCAGTTCTATAAACTTTGTTCAAAGTTTGGTTACCCTACCATACATATGGTGAGGATACGCGTGTTGGTCATCATCCACGGCAATTATAACATAAATCTGATCACATCGTAGGCTAGAACACCTTTTTTCAGCAAATAAGAAAAGTGGAAATCTTTCTTTAGATCCCTTTAATGGGATTTACTGTAAAAATTATGATAAATTTTTAATATAAATCATAAAAATACTTCGGAACCAACTCAGCAAAAAATTGTTTAAACTTTCGAGTATCTTTAGATTATAAGGTTACTTCTTAATGCTTAATTTTAATTTGTTCGCAATGCATTAAATTGATGGACAATAAAGATGAAAAGTTACGTATTTTTAAGTGTAAATAATATAAAATTATTATTCTTTTTTTCCTCAGTTTTAAGAAATGATTGATGTCCTTTAAACAACAGTGTTGATAGTATATGTACAATTGTAATATTAACAATATAAAAAGTGTCTTACTAGCAGTGGCTTGCATCAAAGTCATATAATAGACTCAAGTTCACTTGTGTATGTGTGTGTGTTTGTATGTGTGGTCCACTGGTTGTCTGGAAGATGAAGTGAAGATCTGATGAGTAGTATAAGAGTGGCCACTTGGCTACACCAGTACAATTACACGGTGAACACTCAAATGTAAAGAAGATACGTCATTCATGTTTGAAGAGCCAGTAGATGACGACACACTCTCTTGACCTTCTACTGACTGACTGACTAACTCTGTCTATGCATGAGGTTCATAGTTTGTCATAAAATATATATTTAATTGGATATAGCGAAAAAATATTCTTAAGAAAACATTTATATGTATATACGTTTGTATGATGTGCTGATGAAGTTTATTGTTTCGTATCTGTAGAAGAAACAAATTTGTATGAAACACTCATACGAACTTATCTTCGTGCGATTTACAGTAATAAATGACAAATTTTCTTGAAAATTTCTTAGGAAAAAGTTTCAGACAAAAGTGATAGGAATCTGTTTTTTTAGTTAGTACTCCAAATTTAGTGAAATCCGACAATGTTTTTGTGAAGAAAACTGTAACAATTGTTCAATGAAAACACGCTTCCCGTCAACCATGTTTCTTTAAACTTAGAATTTTGACAATATACATATAATTTTTTTGTTTGTTTAAGGCGCGCTAATCTATGGTATTGGTGCTCGGAGCCTTCTTAGGTCACTGTCGGCCTCCGGATAGTGTTCTCTCGTTACAGACAACACTGTCAATTACCGGACAATGAGCTGCAGAGGCTCCTAGGAAGAGAAAATTTAAGAACAGCCTGATAGATTGGAATCCGGGACCCTGGCGTGAGAGTCCAGTGCGCCAACCACTGAGCCAATCCCTTCCCTAATATATTGAGTTATTGTTAATATTATTTTAGATAGAATCGTATAATAAACTAAATTAGCACTTTAGAGAAAAATGGAAAAAAACGCAACCCTCCCCCAAAAGTTGCCTTAAATGAATTTTAAAATCTTTTAGGCTTCCGCGGCCATTGTCATGTAAAACACTTAGGTCCTTGGGTTGAGACCACGTCAGTGGCCGGAGACAACAGTGTTAGAGGCAGCTTTAGAGGCTTCACCCTGAAGAAGCCTATTGTAATGTGGGCGCCAATGACACTCAATCCAAAGACCTAAGTGTTTTAAATGAATTTTCCCGGAGGAATGTTTGAAATAAAAGTTGTATTTTTATAGTTGATAATATATGTAGTTAAAGAAAACCGTTTGAATTGTTTTTGAGAAAATCGCAAAAATGTGAACATTTTTTCAGTAAAGTGGTACTTCTGGTTGAGGAATAATCGTCAGTAACGTATATCTAGAGAATGTAATTGTTAATGACTGGGTGTGTGGGTTCACTACACCGAACAAGAGGGGATCCAAGATCACTGAATAAGTAGCTAATCCTTCTGTCTCTACAGGAAAATCATCTACTGATAAAATATCAATTATTCATTCTATAAAATATGACATTATTTTTGTTAATAAAATATTTTGTAATTTATTCCCAAGATCTCCGGTTACTTCTTTAAAAGCTCCACAAAAGCTTTGTTTTGTAAGCTGGCCGCTGTCTCTCCCTTGCTACTTGCCTTGTTCTATAGAAAGACAGATACTCTATCTATGCCTATACACACACACACGCACATACGCACACTCCACATACACAGGCGAGTCTCACACGCACAGTCACAACCGGGATAGGACAATTAAAACTACTTGAATATGATTGAAGCTTATTATTGGGACTAAAACTAGTTGACTATAACTACAATATAATTATATCTCAAAATATACTACTAACGCTATAAACTATTACCATATACAGACGTATATTACATACATACGTATGCAGCAACAGGCCGCAGACCAGAGAGCCCCGCAGGTAGGGAGAGAGAAGCTTGGCTTTCTTTAGGACAAATCACACTCAGTACGAACTAGCTCTGCACACCAGCACTTGCCAACTCTGACTGCCTCACTCTCACCTGACCTTTGGCTCTTGGTAACTAAAATTCACATTGGGATTATAAAATAAAATATACTACATAAACATAAACAAACACAACACCACCTCCACTGCTGACTCTTACATCACTCCCCCTTTTAAAAAAGTGGAGTTTCTCTTGAGGCTCCACTTTCAATCCCAGGAGAGGCAGTTGACTCCGCGGCTTCCATTGATCCCATCTTCTATGTAAGATACTGCTTCCCGGTACAGTATCCACTGCTGGTAAAACGTTGGTGGCAATGTATTTCATTGGTGAAATTACTCCATCTCGCTCTCTATCATGTTCGGAGTATCATTCTGAGGGCAATTCCTGTCCTACTATGTTGTTCTGCATGGTCTTCCTCGCTGGCGCATTGACGTGTTCTTTGCCCATGTTTGTCTCGCGATGTAAGGCAACCTTCAGCTTAAACATTTCTTCTGCTCCCGTTACTCCACTCTTCAATGGCTAGCGACAAGCAAACATGGGCTGGGTTGATGAGTTGGCCTCATATTATCTCCCTTTTGTGGTAATCAGCTGGTGAAATGTTTCATTAGACGATCCATTTGCATTCTTCCTCTCACCACCCCCAGGGCGACCCCCCCCATCACTCGCATACGCACATCATATAAGTTCATCTGAGCCAGGGTTATTACTAAGAATTTTGGATTTTCCATAAGCTTCAATTCAAATAGTTTGGGGTGGATAATGGAGGACCTTGGAATATGGGATAGTTACTCGTCATTCATCCTCGAGGTGTTCTCGATGACGTCTCGGCCTTAGGTTGATTCTGGCTTCCCTAGGAATGGTTTCGTATTCTTGCTCGCTCCCCCTACCTCGCAACAAATAAGGAGATCTTGGGTGTTCGGTTAGATCCCACTCCTCGGATGCTGGGTGCCACGATGATCCTCCTTCTTCTAAGGAGGATTCGGGACTTTCGAGAAGATTATCTCCCGTTTCTTCCACCCCTTCACTAGGTATGACTGGCGATAGAGGCCCTCGGGGAGGGATTTCACTCAAGTGTTGCATCGTCCCTTGCCCATTACCAGGAGTACTGCCTGAGGTGGTCATTTCCTCTGAAGGTCTTGAGAGATGAACCTCGTCATTGACTTGTCCATTCACGTGGTCCTCTCTAGTTTCATAGGCAGGTTTGAGACGGTTGACATGCACCACATACCGACCCCCTGTACTAAGCGATAATTCATAATCGCAGGGAGAAATTTGTGCGATTACCTCATGTGGACCGGTCCACGGTTTATGAAATTTTTTGGACTGACCTGGTGGTACAGCCGGCTCAAGTAAATACACTCTTTCGCCCACGCGAAAGACGCGATCCCTTTTTCCCGAATCATAAGCATGGGTCCATGACTCTCGGGCCTTAGCCTCGATTTCTTTGGCCTGGGCATACGCTGAGGTCAGCCTCCCCTTTAATTGCATCAAGTACTCTTCCACCGATGCCGCTGGTTCCTGCCAGGTATAAGGGAATTCGAAAGGCATTTCAAAGTCTCGTCCATATAATAAATAATGGGGAGTGAACCCCGTTGAAGAATGCATTGTGGAGCGGTACGCTGTCACTACAAATGGCACCCATTGATCCCAATTCCGGCCATCTTTCCGAACAAAATGAGAGAGAGAGTCAATGAGTGTCCGATGCATCCGCTCCACCATTCCATTGCTCTGGGGGTGGTAGGCGGTAGTCTGTAGTTTCTTTATGCGTAGCAGTTGGCAGACCCCCTTAAACAGATTTGAAAGGAAGTTTGTACCTCGGTCGGTCAGAACCTGACGAGGGACCCCATGTCTTAAAACGATATTTTTGACAAATGCCCTAGCAGTCTCCTCAGCCGTTTGCGTTCTCATGGGGATAACCTCCGCATATCGTGTGAAATGGTCGACCATAGTAAGCAGGTAGCGGTTTCCCAGGCTGCTTAACGGGCATTCCACTACATCCAAAGAGACTAATTCGAAAGGGTAAGTAGCTCCATCTACCCGTCCTAGTGGCACTGTCAATCCACTCGGGGACTTACGTTCATTACACGAGTGGCAGCTCTTAACGTAAAGCTCAACGTCTCTTGTCATCTCAGGCCAAAAAAAATTCTCTCTGATACGAGTTAAGGTTCTCTCTATACCAGGATGGCCGGACCAAGGGGCGTCATGATGGGCTTTTATGATATGACTTCGCTTCTTGGCTGGTACCATTATCCGCCACTTGTTTTTATCGGCTTTCCCATCTGTCCAGTATAAGAGCCCGGAATCGCGAATATAGGTTTTCTCCGGACAAGACTTCCTGGTTTGGTTACACCAGCTATCTTTGGATTGCTCCCGCCAGAACCGGTCGCTTTCCCCCTTAAACCACCGCAATTCGTGTACTGACTCGGGTTTGGAAGCAGAAGCGACACTTCGACTTAGAGCGTCAGCGTTTAGGTGTTTAATCCCTGGCCTGTGTACTACGTCATACACAAATTCCGATAATCTTAAGGACCAACGAGTCAATTTCGCGGAGGGGCTTCAGACTCAGCATCCATTTTAGGGAAGCATGGTCAGTGACCAGTGTGAATTTCCGTCCTAAGAGGTAGCATCGGAATTGTGTTGTGGCCCAGACTACCGCTAGCAATTCTCTTTCCGTGGCGGAATACTTTTGCTCAGCAGGAGTTAACTGTCGGCTAGCATAAGCCACTGGCCTTTCTTGTCCTTCACATATTTGGGACAGTATTGCTCCTAACGCTACCCCAGAAGCATCGGTGGCTAGTATAAAATTGTCTCGAAAATCTGGATATACTAGCACTGATGACGAGCACAGAGCTTTCTTCAGGGATTCGGACGCAGTCTGTTCCTTTTTGCCCCAGATGAACATTACATCTTTCTTAAGTAACGAAGTCAATGGCTGCGCTAGATCAGAAAACCCCTTTATGAAGCGGCGGTAATACCCCGCAAGACCCAAGAAACTCTTTACTTCCTTCGCCGAGATCGGGGTAGGATAAGTGCTAATTTCAGCCAATTTGTTAGGGTCTGGTTTTACGCCCTCAGAGGATACAATATGCCCTAAGTACTGTACCTCTCGCTGTGCGAATGCACACTTTTCCAGATTGGCTTTCAACCCCGCTTGCTCTAAACGATGTAATACATTTCTTAATCGTCGACAGTGTTCTTCGAGAGTGGGGCTGTAGATAATTACATCATCTAGGTAAACTAGACACTCCTCGCCTTTGATTTCCGCCAATAATTGGTCCATTAAACGTTGAAAAGTAGCCGGTGCGTTAACTAGACCAAAAGCCATTCGTCTATACTCAAAATGGCCTCCCATAGTCGAGAAAGCGGTTTTCTCGCAATCTTCTGGCTGGATGGAAATTTGATGATAGCCACTCGCCAAATCAATTGTTGAAAAGTATCGGCTTCTACCTAAGTTCTCCAACGTTTCCGTTATTAACGGTAGCGGATAGGGGTCTATTTTCGTGATTTTATTAAGCCCTCTAAAATCAGTACAGAAGCGGTATTTGCAAGTCCCGTCCCTACTTTTCTTTGGTACTAATACGATAGGGGCAGACCAAGGGCTGCTCGATGTTGCAATTACCCCCTTGTCTAGCATTTCGCGGAGATGCTCTTCTACAATGGGCCTTTGGTTATAGGGTACCCGGTACGGGCGCTTTACAACGGGTCCTTCCTCTGTTGTCTTAATTCGGTGATACACCGGTAATTTGCATCCTTCTGGCCCTGGTTCCAGAAAGACTGGCAGGTACGTTCGGAGCACTTGTATCAGTTTGTCGCGCTCTCCCTCGGGCAAGTGACTCAACTTCCTATTACATTCGGCTTCCAATTTTTCCAGAGGGACCAATTCCTGGCTTACGGAGCCTATGACATACGTACACATATACAGACGTATATTACATACATACGTATGCAGCAACAGGCCGCAGACCAGAGAGCCCCGCAGGTAGGCGAGAGGGAAGCTTGGCTTTCTTTAGGACAAATCACACTCAGTACGAACTAGCTCTGCACACCAGCACTTGCCAACTCTGACTGCCTCACTCTCACCTGACCTTTGGCTCTTGGTAACTAAAATTCACATTGGGATTATAAAATAAAATATACTACATAAACATAAACAAACACAACACCACCTCCACTGCTGACTCTTACAGTTTAATTATTTAATAATTAAAATGTTAAAAACTTTCATAATGACTTCCAAGAAATTTTGTCCTGTGTAGACTTATCCTTTGTTCACCATTACATAGTAACAATTTTGTTCAGTTATTGATATTATAAAAATAAAATATAAATTTTATTTGCTAATATATATTATATAATTTATGAAGAATTAATTTATTTTGATAAATAAAAACCACTTACTAAACCTGGCTAATAAATTTCTAAAGCTCACTTGTTTGTAGAGAGCGCGGCTTGCTATTGGCCTAGCTAGTTAAGGCACTCTTCAAAGTTGGGAAATGTTCTAACTTTGTTGACATGTAACTTTTTTTCCCTCTTTTCTGTCGGGTGTGTAGTGCGGAGAGAACTGAGTAAAAGAGAGCTCAGCTGGCCCCTTATATTGCTCTATTCCCAAGGTAGTTCTTAACATGTTTTAAAAATTTAACTAGCTCACCTTTTGCTATTACTGGTAAAACTTTATCTTTTTATTTTTTCTCTAAGTAGCTGGCAGTTTCTAAAACTTTGGTCCTTGCAGGAGACATTTTTAAAATGGTTATTGAAAAACTTTTTGTCATATTTCTAGATTGAATTAATTTTTTGCTTTGGTTAATATTTGTGCAAGATTTTTTTATTTTATTGTTATTTTCGGTGAATTTAAATAAATAAATTAATATTGTGTACAACAGGGTGCCAAAGCCGTTTATACGTGGCCCATTTTCATTTAAATGACGTAAGTTGCATATTATGTATGTAGAGGGTGTCCTAAGGTTAAACTCCGTAACTTCAGGAATTCATTCCTAGGGTAAAAGACGACAAAATTGTTTACAAGTCACATGTCCTTGTGGGGGCTTTACGCGCTCGGTCCCTGGCAGTAAGTATACCAAAAATTAGAGATTAGTTTTCGATTAATCATTAGTTTTTTATTGTTTACAGCAAAATATAACCTCGAAAAATAATTAAAATAAAAGAAATTCACCCCCTATAGAAAGTTAAAAAAAAAAAGACGAAAATTTTCAGAAGCCACACAAAGCCCTTTCTCTCTCACTTTATTTTACTAAAAATTATAATTAAATTTATGTGCCCAGTTTGGTCTTTTGTATCCCAAAACAACAATCTTGTTAATTGGTTGTCAACTGGGTCAGGTTTTAACTTAATTTTGTTTTTTTTTACACTATACCCCCTCTCTCGTACAGATTTTTTGTTTTTTAATTTTTTTACGCCACGGAGCAATCAAGAAAGAAACAAAATTAGCTTATGTATGTATATCTCTTAGAAAACTGGGTCTTAAGTCTTTTCCATGAAATATGCAGCCTTTGTTGTTATTGGAATGTTATTTATACTACATTTTAATCTGATTATTTATTTAAAAGAAGAAGATTTATGTTATTTTTCTTTTTTTTTATTTATTTATTTATTTTTTTTACTTTCTCTTACTGCTATGAGGGGAAGTATTGCGAACGTGTCAAATTTTCTATATCGATTTTTTTATCAGAATTACATGTTTTGAAATGTCCCCTGAGTCAGAAGAGTGCTTTTTAGAAAATGTGTGTGTTTGTGAGAGAGTGTGTTTTTGTTTGTGTATCCAAGTGAATAACATTGCTTAAATACCAGCAGGAAGTTCATTCTTTACATTCACCATGGGGGTGTAACCATAGTATTCGACAAGAAGTTATCTGTCAAAATTCCTCAACCGGAAAACGCTTCAACGATCTTTTTTTTTAAAGCTTAAAATCACATACTATCAGCTATAACTTTGCTTATTCCTCTGGAAAATTTCATTTAAGGAGCTATTTTTAGGGGTAGCGTGCGGTTATGTTTTCCTCGAAAGTGATATTTCAGTATATTATACGATTCCTTCATTTATATAATAGTAATTAGAATTAAACATGTTGCCAAATACCGTGTTTGGAAAAGATCGGTAGACAGGAAGTGCGGTTTTTTTTTTTTTAACTGAAAAGTAATTTTAGTTTTCTGCAATTTTCTACATAAAAACACCAACGGATTTAATGAAATTAACTATAAATACAGGAACCCATTATTTTTTTTTTTTTTTTGAGAAATATCTTTGAAGGGTTTAGGGGGGGGCTAAGGTTTTTGCTTTCCTCCAAAAAGTAGTTTTATGTTTATATTATCCCAGTAGTATAACATTAAAGACAACTAACTTATCATCTACTAAGAGTAACATGTTTAAAGAAAATTTGCTGTATGTAACTGGGTAAACTGCAGTAAGAGAAAGTCGTGTTAAGTGTTTCATATCAGATGTTTTTCCTCTTACTTTCTCTTATTGATGCTTGAGGAAGTACGGCGATCATCTCCAGTTTTCGAAATCATATGTTTTCATCGGAAATATGTATAACTATGTTTTGAGGTTCCCTGGGTTCATAACATATGTTTTTAACGCATGGTATATATTTATATATTGTGTGTGTGTGTGTGTGTGTGTGTGAGAGAGAACAACATGTCTCACAAAGAACAAAAAATCGTAGCAAGATCATACTTGCTATTTCGATTAGGTCCCACAATACCATTTGACATTTTGGTAAAAAAAAAAATCATCAAGCGGAAATATGTTACTGAAGTTTTTTATTTTCAGTTTTTCTTGAGTTTCTTTAAAAAAAAAAAATGGCTCCAACGATTTCCTTTAAATTTCGTATAGTAATTTAGTATGGACATATACCTACAGCCTATCATTTTTATTTGAAATATTTTTCTAGAAAAAATTATTTTTGGGGGGGGTTCTGGGGGAGTAGCAACTCAAGATTCTCTCTAAAGTAACCTTCAATGCAATGTATGATTCTACCTGTTACATAATAATTAAGACACATTAGAAACGTGAATTTGTAGAAAATCACTAAACTAGAAGTGCGATATTACAGAATTGGTCTTTGAATTTAGCGGGACCCCCTTGAAAATGTACATAACGATTTTCTTTAAACTTATAATGCAAATTTTCCTGATTTAAACGATGAAAGGTCTTACAGGAAAATTGATTTTAGGGAAGTTATAGTTGAAATGTTTTTGAGCCTTTATTCAATGTTATTGACTACAATGGATGTAATCACTTCAACTATTAGCTGTCATGAGTTGTACACCGACGTCATATACCTTCTCCCATCTTTGTATTTCTGTTAAAGTAATTAAGTAAAAAAAATTCAAGTTTAAAAAAATCAGTTAATTTTATACTGGTATTAACTGCAGTATGGGAAAATCGGGAATTATTTCACATTGGATTTTTTCAAAGTAACAATTTTCCTTTCAACCTTTGTCATATTTTCGGTTGTCAATATTTCGAGAGAGAGAGAGAGAGAGAGAGACTATATGAACTCGATTGCCGAAAAAGGTTGTTTTTTTATTCTCTGGGGACTTTAACATTCGTATTTCCCAGTAAAACATATTTACAAAATTTAATATCAACACAACACAACCTTACTAAGAAGAAATACTTTGTTGCCGTATCTTTACAGCACTAAGAGAAAAATAATATTAGATTAAGTTTAGTTTTTCTTTACTATTTCCTCGTAAAATGGGTCAATGTATGTTAAAAGGATATCTTGTTTACCGCAGACATACAGTGAATTTAAAGAAGGGAAAATGAATACTCACTGAGAGAAAAATGAAAAAAAAAACATAAGTAGAAAAGTTTTTGTAAACTAACAATATGAGAAAGAAATAAATGAGTTAGTGTTAGAGTGTTGATGGTACTTTGTGACACAACACTCCAGAGAGAAAACTTGACGTTATACATACTATCTTCCTGTTTGGAAAAGGCGTGGAGAAGAATGACCAACTCTAAGATAAACAAATACAATTTGTCCACTCTGTTTGTATTATAACGTGTAGAAAAAAAGTTTAGTTTACTGGAGGTTGTTGATATTATTTGGAGAGATCAAAATCATTATGATAACAATAATAATGTATACAGGTCATCAACAATAAATATTTGATATGGCCAATTATGTAGATGGTGGATAGATAGCTCTTTGTTTGTTTAACCGTTTTATTTTTATCTTATTTTTTTTTATTTTTTCCTTGTTATATCTTACTACTTCCGTTTTTCTCTACATTCAGCCACTGAGTATATTATGTTTCATAAACACTTATTTATCAAACACTGAGTAATGTAATACTTTTTTTATGCTCTAGCGGTTGTGGCACCTGAAACGAGAGCATAAAAATGCTTGACACACATGTTGAATAACCATTTGCAAAAACCATTTATAACTATTTCACAATAAACTCGTACCGCACTCAAATCATTTAGCCCAAGCCTTCATTTCACATTCCCTCCCTGGAAACCCTCAACGAAGCTCAAAAAGGCCGTTGGCGTGCGGTTTCTTAAATAACTGGTGGTAGTCATCACTGAACAAGTCAATTGAGTTAATGCAATTATCATATCATATTTACTTATTGTAAAATTGTTTACAGTTGTAAATTTCAAATAAAGAGTGACAAAAAAAGAAAGTTTATTATACGATTCTATCATCTAAATACTATAAATTAGAATTAAATAGTTTGTCAAAATTACTTGAAGAAATCAGAGATATTTTCCATGTCAGCCTGCTTCTTTTTGTGGTCATCGACCGGTTTCAGGCGTCGCCCATCATCAGAATGTTTTTTTTTTAAACAGTGTGATAACATAGACTTGCGTAGAGTAAATAATTTAGTTGATTCGCTGGTTTTAAAAATGTTTTTGTTATAACCTAACTAGGTTAAGAGGGGCGTTGGTATCTGAGTGGGAAAACACATGGTTCGGCCTTTAAAGGGGCATATTGTTCACTTTAAAAATGGAAACATCCAACAAGTGGGGTTGTTAAACTTAAACTACGTTTTTTGAAGGAGATTTACTTGATATATTAATTACCAATACTATCTTACTATTATATTTATTTATTTCTAACAGAGGAAAGAACAGTGTGTCAGCCGTTACTGACAAGAAATAATAAAATACGAACTAAATGGTCGTAAGATAGTATAGGTAAATAAATATGTTGTTGAACAATTAATCTATACAAGCAAGTTGTTTGATAATTATGCATTCCATTCCACATTTCACCTTTTTATAATTCACACACACCATCCAAGCATGCATGCATATACTTAAATATGGGTTCTTTATAGGCCTTAATATAACAAGTCTAAACTAGCCTAAGTACAGACTTTTATAAATACGAGTATATCATGAAAAATTATATAAGTGTGTTATCCAACCTTAATGTAACGTTCACTCCACATTAACATGGTAACACACTGTTTGACAAAATCATCCTGATGATGGGCGAACGCCCGAAACCGATCGATGCGCTTTCTTAAAAAAAAGTGTTGTTTTTTATTTTTTAAGTTTATATTCTTCGTTGAAGAGAGATAAACTTATTAAAAGTTATAAGTTTGTCTGTTATAATTCTGTAAAGAATAAGAGAAAGTCGTGTGAGTGTTTCACACCAGATTTTTTTTTTATTGCATTGTGATAGTTATTTTAAAATAGAAATCAAGGTAATGTTTGAAAAGTGACGAAGAAATAACTTGTATTTGGAGTATCAGTGTTTGATTTGTAATCTGTGGTTGAAGAGGGTTGACATTACCCATGGAGTGTGTTGGTCTGGTATTGCCTTAATCCGCTACCTTCATCCCTTTTGATGAGCAGTATGAAATATGATGGGCATCAGAGCGAGAGTGTATATGTATGTTACTAGCGGTAGTAATAGTAGAGTTGTGGGTCTGACCAACAGTAGTGGGTCGAGGACCTATCGTCCTTCTAATATCAACCCACCAAAGATACTGCTGTCAAAATCACACCTCACTCAATACAAGCTGATCGAGTGGGTCCAGTTATTTACCCTTTCTGAAACTGATTGAGAGTTGGAAAATCATTTATTATTTAGTTTTTTATTTTATTTTTTTATCTTTTGCAACCTACACTTGTCAGTTTAGGAAAAACTCTATTACCCATCAAGTACAATATATTTATAATCACTGAGGCAAGGTACATGCGAGTACAATATACTGGACGGTACTGGACGGTAATACAAATACAACACACATATACAAACGCGTCCTCGTTAACAAATATATATATATGTTCCTTTTTCAATAATGAATTTATTGGAAAAGAACTTTCTTTATATTTATAAATTTCGATTTTTTTTTTTAAATAAATTATTTTGTATAAAGTTTTATTGAACTAATGGCTATTAATAGTTGGTATTCCACCATTAGATCTTAGGAAGGAAATAGAGATAGGTCCATATGTGTGGAAGTGTTATGTTCTAAATATTTCTTGAACCGATTAGCTGCGTTTTCTGAATATTTTATATTTTCTGGGATATTTTGTTCACTGAGCGGCTAAAACGGCAGACCTTATGCAGTCTACTACTCTTTATTTCTTGTATGTTGTAGCCTAACCGAAATCTTCCTGCTTGTGATATTTTCATCTTGTGATTTTTCCAGATGTCCGCCTCAATTTTTATCAGAATGTCAATGTTTTTTTTGGGTTTTCTTATATAATTTTCAGGGCGGTCACGCACTTCACATTGGGGCTTTCATAGGGAATTGATATGTGTTCAACTATTTGTGTTTTTCGCGTTCCAAAAAGGCAAATTCTAGCTCAGCGTACTCCAAACGTTCTGTTACACATTAGCGTACGCACAATAGCGTACGCTGGTGCCAGCGTATAGAAGCATTCAAAGGAAATGAAGAGGTACTAGCGGATACCTAGCGTGCCTGAACCTCGTAAAAAAAGCCTACTGAAAAAAGCTGACAAAAAACAGTCTATTGGAAGATTACACCGCCTACCGCCTATGTGACATACAGAAATGACTAACAAGAAATCACATCCTGTTGAAGAGGTTTATTGCTGGCCAGAGACACCCTAAGATTTTTGTAGAAGTTCTTTTCCTTAATAAATCTATGAGGAACCTGTCTTGGTTATAGGATTATTACCTTCCAAGGAAACATCTCTAAAACATGGATCATGTTGCAAACTCACTTTTTAGGAAATATGGAATTAATGATAAAATAGCGTGGACTCACTGCAAATATTCCTGAGATTTGGATTTTGGTGCCACTCCTGGAATAGGAGTTTTCTCTCGCGACAGCTCTCATGTTTTTAAGTTTTTAAATAATGCAGGATTGCTGTGAGTTTGCCCACTTGTGACCTACGCCCATCTGTTCTTCTCTAAGGAGGCTACGAGTTTCAGGATTTCTTATTGGTGAAACTCAAAAGCAAGAAAAATTCTCTTGAGGAGCCTTCGGTACATTATGCAATTTTGGAATTTAGTAAATAAAAAAAGCCTTATGTTCATATTATTACGAAAGTCAGTTAGTTGTTTCTGAAATGTATGTTTTTTCGTATCCGGTATGTTAGATAGGTGTAACTTATTGCATCAAATCATATCAAGAGCTCGCCTTGTTTCTTTATTTTTAAACCGCATATAACGAGAGCTCCTTTTCAAATATGTACATTGTTGAAAACGAACGAAACTCCTGGAATACTTGACATGGAAATCTTATTCGCATTTAATTACTCAGTTTTCTATTAAAGACATCTTGCAACACCATACAAAGTGTTATAATGTAAACAGAAACGTCAAATACAATGAATTTGCCCCTCAAAATCGGACGCCACTTGTAGGGAATAGTGTTTTGCTGAATATATGTTGTTTACTTTCGTAACTCAATATTTGACCTTTGCTCTTAAATCGTTCCATTTCGTCTCCTTTAAACCTAATGTCTAAGACTATTTTTCTTCCTCCCAGTTTGTATCTTGCATCCGCCACAATGTCTTCTTGCATTTATCATTAAAATACGTACAAACACACACAAACACACATGCATTTACAAGACTGAAACAAAGAAAAGAAGTTCATTTTACTCAAATAAAAATAGAAACGGTAAATTAATAGTGAAGTAGAAGGACTGTGCCCGACATGCAGTTAATTGCCCGTTTTTCTTGCTTTACTTTTGAAATGTTTTAATTTAAATGTTTGTTCCTTTCTCCCATTTATTGCTGCCTATTTCTTGGAAATGTTTTTCTCAGTCCATATATATATATATATATATATAAAGGGAAATTGAAGTTGAAGTACCCTATACCGTAAAAAGAAAATAACGTCTGACATTTCATTCAACAGAAGGATGTACCCAACTTACATTGGACTTGGTATTATTGTGCCTGGCTAGAATCACGTTTGTTGTTGTGTGACATTTGTTCAAGGGTGTGCTTACTTTTCAATGAGATAAACTGTTACATTTCTTTATTTACAATGCTTACCATGCTTAACGAAAAATAAAATGAAATCTACAATTTGTAATCTTGTTTTTATTTTTTTTCTAAAACTTCTGTTATACATTGTAGAAGTTCGCAGAATAAAGTTACGAAGAAATATAATATATTTTGTGAAGAAGTACTAACCAAAAGTCAACAAAAAACAGATTCTTGGAATTGAGAAAGTCAGTTTGCTCTTATATGACATTCATTTAATATTGTTAAGTGGAAGTATTGCGATGGATCAAATTTTCTAAATTGAGTTTTCATAGAAAATTTTCACGAAAGAGAGTTTCGAAGTCCCCTGAGCACAGAAAGCTGGAAATATGGAACTGACTGAACTTGGAATGCGATATTCGGTAGTTTAGCGACCGACCGCCGCCGTTGGAATTGAAAAATATAAACTACAGTTTCATTATTGAATATGTGGATAGATCTGCAATGCTGGATAACATCTGGTGTTTTATCCATCGTAACATGCATATTTGGTTTCGGATTTTCATCCATCGCTGGATTCGTCCATGACGATGGATGAAAATCCGGAACTGGTCAGGAACAAAACGAACATGCATGCTACGACGGATAAAATAGCAGATACAGTCTCATTAGTTGAGAAATAATTAGAAATAACTAACAAATACAAATGTAGTTGTAGTTGCTTTTGCAGTTTTTCCTATTGTTTTCAAATAAAATATTTGTAGTTGAAACTGTAACTACAAATAATAGTTGAGAAAAAATAGTTGCGAAGGCAATTACCAAGTTGTTTGTAGTATGTATTATTAGAGATATTTTCCGTGTTACGCTGCTTCATTTTTGTTGGTACTATTTTCTGTAAATAACATGGATGGTATTCTAACAAGTGGATCACTCGACTAGCCAAAGGTACTATGCACAGTCTTCTTGAAAGTAGGCCTATTCAATTAGGAGAACACACACATGCCTGTTTTACAAAACACTAAATTTGGCTGGATCATCAGAGGCAAGATTTCATCAATAGTATTACCCCCCAGACATATCGCATATCACTTCATACTACCAATGATCAACCAAGCATAGATGATCTCATGTCATCGTTTTGGAAATTAGAAGATATACCAAATAATTCGCCGAAATCCATTGAAGACGAGTTGTGTGAAAAAAATTACATATCTAATGTTAAACGTTTACCTGATGGAAAGTTTATTGTCAAGTTGCCGTTTTCTGAAGATTTTACTACTGCTTTAGGAGAATCAAAAGATCAGGCAATCAAAAGATTTTTGTATTTAGAAAAGAGATTCTCAGGAAATCATGAACTGAAGCAGGAGTATATAAACTTCTTCCAGAGGAAGGCAGTTTAAATAAGATAAAATGTCTGTTTTTTTTTTAATAAGCTAGACATAAATTCAATACTATTCATCAAACAACAGCCTAAGGTCTCCCGCGTAGCTCTGTTGTAACCGTCTCTCGCCTGTGGTGCGAGCGGTCCGAGTTCGATTTCTATGAGAGCTTCAAAAATTATTCCGGCGATTTCCGTCTTATTTGATAGAGCAATTTTTCACCATAGAATCTGAACTTTTATTTCATGATATAGGCGCTAATATGAGGTTGAGAGATAGGGGAATTTCATTGATCCTTTGGCCAAAGGTGAAATCTATATTCTGTTATAGAAGACCTTTGTAAAAATAAAACAGAATAGATTAAGCCAGTTTTTTTTCTAATACATTAAAGAATTTCGCAGTAAATTTCGCTGATCAGATATTCTCAAATTTATTTCGATTAACGACATTCCTAACTGTAATTTTTACGGTTTTTTAATTTTTACACATTATTTTAAGATTCTCATTTTACTTATTTTGTAGAGGCTTCTTTCCTTGTTTCGAACCAGATTCGACTTGGGGGCGATTTTGGAATTTTCCTTCACATCACTGTAGGCATTGCAAAATATTTTTTTTTAGTGTATGTACCGCCGAAGCGAGTACAGGTAATAGTTTTTTTTCAGGGAAGGTTAGGAATAGTTTTAGTTCAGTGGTTAGCGCACTGGATTCCCACGCGGAAGACCCATGTTCGAGTCAGCAGTGCTGCCCTTAGATTTTTTCTTCTAGAAGCCCCTACAGCTCACTGTCCGGTGATGGACAGTATTGTTTGTAACGAGAAAACAGTGTCTGGAGGCCCCGAGAAGACTCCAGGCGCCAATGACCATAGATGATGAAGCGCCTTAGATTAAAAGAAAAAAAATATTTTTTTACTACATTTTTACGAATATTTTAATAATAACACTCCTGAACATGTACTTTATAATTATAGAATTTCTCAGAAATCATTTTTAAGGTCCATTGAATTGAGAATAATTAATTACCTTAGATAATTAACGTTTGCTAAGTGAAGCAGTTACAGATAAGGAAAAAAGGAAAATTATAACGCAATCCTCCAAAACATTTCATCATGTTAAATTTGAAAATAAAAATAAATACTGTATTTTAATGGATTATGAAGTTCTATGGTCAGATCAGCACTAAAAGGAATATCTACACGGCGATAATCCAGAGTATTCTTCTTTACGCATCAGAAACATGGACAATCAGCAAGAAGATGCAGAAAAAGACAAAGGCGACTGAAATGGATTTCTGGAGGCGTTCCGCGAGAGTGTCCCTCAGAGAGAGGAAGAGGAATGTGGATATAAAGAGACTCGTGGAGAAGCAGATCTTACTATTGTAAGAAATAGTAAAAAAGAAATTGGTATGGTTCGGCCGCGTGAGAAGAATGCCAGAAAGTAGAATACCTAAGAATATAATGGAATAGAGGCCGTCAGGTGCCAGGAAATGAGGCAGGCCAAGGGATAACTGGCAAAATGGCATGGATGAGATCATCGCTGGTCAAGGACTCTGTAAGAAAGACCCATTGGATAGGTAGTTCTGGAAATCTGGCATCGACTCTTTATGTTAATAACTAAAGCAATGCCCACTGCACTTTGTCAAAATTTCTTGATTTTGTATTAATTATTTTAACTATTACGTTATTGTAATTTTATGTCTGTTACTTTTTAGACATGGAAATTGGTCTGAGGAAACCTCAGTGTTGAGGAAAATCCTTATAAAAAAAAAAAAATGAAGTAAATACTGTATTCACAAACACAGATATATTTGGGTTTAAGACTTGGAAGTTGTAATGGTGGATTTAAGCGGCTTTATTTCCGCTGAATACACACATATTTCTAGATGTCCACCTATAAACCTTTATGTAATACTTGGACATGTTACGGACATTTGCTTGTATGCGATTATTCACATTTCCTTTCAATAGAGATAAACACGCATTTCCTTTCAATCGAGGGTTTAGTTCATGAGCTACTTCCTGAATTATTGATTTCCTCCTCAAATTTCATATATTTTCTAATATTTCACTAAAGAATCATTTATATTATAGAAATGTTTACTTTTATTTAAGCTGAAAACTTTGTATTTGTTTTATCTTGTATTTATCAAAATATTTTGCAGTTTTATGGTTGTAAAATTAATAAAATCTTTTATTGAATGCTAAGTTATTCAAACAAATATAAAAATAACAGATAACATAATAGACTAAATTCTAGCTTTCTCCTTTACAATTCCAAATGTAAAACATTGTCACGACTTTTTCATCCTAGCTAAACTTTTTCACAAACCCTCGAATTTTTTCCGGGCAAAAGAATAAATTCTAATAAAAGTAATAGGTTGTATGACGTGTTTTGGAAATACTGAGTCATGTAAAATCTGTTCAGAAAATGTGCACTTGGTTAGCCGATTTTTCTTCAAACTTGGTATTTTTACTTTCTCTTACTGCTGAGAAGAAAAATTATTACGATCGGGTCAAATTTTCGTGTTTGAGTTTTCACCGGAAATATATGTTCCGAGGTTCCCTATAAACCTTTTTCACTGAGAAAATTGTTTTCTTGCGGGGTTTTCGGAAGGGCAGTATTTCCTCTAAAGTACCATCCATACATTGTAAGGTTTTTCACCAATATGTGTAATATGCAAGATACATTAAATACGTTACTATTTCTTTTACTTCTTCATTATATTAAATTTACTTTGAATTCTGGCATTTTCCAGTCGGACAACACAGTCATTTATTTTCTTTTAAAATATCATTTATTTTCCAAAAGAAATAGACAAAGGACGAAAGCAATTAAATAATTATTCTATAACTTCAGATAATTTATGTTTGCATTTAAAAAGAAATGTATCATTTTGCTATCAATTACTTTACTCAAATTAAACCGCTCTTTCTCTTCTTGCACCTTTCTCTTCACAGCTTGTTCATTTTCTCAACACCTCACAGACTGAATTACAAAATATAAACCTGGAAAAGGCTGTTTTAAAAGGAAAGGGTTCCTAAGGCTTATCTCCATTGAACAGTTGCAAACTATTGATAGTTTACTATAGACACGATTATTTTCGGGTCCATTTACATTGAAAGTAATCAAGGAAAGTGGTTGCATTACGAGATAAGGATACCAGCTGGACGGTGTAATGTAATGTACTGCAATTAACTAACTTTTTTTATTTGCAGCAAAGAGATTACTTTTCAGATAAATTAACAATAAATTTATATTAATTCCTTTCCCATTGATTTATATTTGCTCAGAAATAAATATTGCGGTAACATTAGTGAAGCAGCAATTCGGGTGTTATCAATTTCTTTATAATTTTTGCTAAAATACTTATTTTAAATTACTGTCTGTAGTTGCTGTGTATGTTGAACCATTGCGATGGTGTCAAATTTTTGAAATTAAGTATTCCTTTGTAAGGCATATTTTGAGGTTTAGGGGGTTCTCTGGAATTTAGACGTTAGTTGTATCTCTCACTGAAATTTCAGTATAATTTTTGGTTTCCCCTCACATAGACAACTTTAGGACCACTAAATGTTTATAAATAATTGCAAATGTAAAAGTGAAAGAATTGCCGTATATGAGAAAATGTGTGAATATTTCACAAGAGGCTTTTTTCTAATTAAATATTTTTTTCTCCATGTAATGGGATCAAAATCATTAAAGTTTCATAGGATCCGAAGAGCGAAGAATCATACATTAGTTGAATCAAACATTAGTTACTCCACACCTAAGCCCAGACTGGTTGGAATTCTATTCATATATACTCGTATATAGAAGAACAGTTCAGAAGAGTTTTTACAACAGTTATCGACAACTAGTCAGCAAACAATCATTCTACTTTCTAATTACTTAGCCAGTCTGTCTCTTTCTCTCTTTATTATTCTCTCGCTACCTATTCTCTAACTTCTATTAACAGTGTAAAGTTCTTCTGTTTTCTACTTTATTATACAGAGTTCAGCACATCTATTAGTTTCTTTCCTCTTCATCATTCCTAAATTCATTTTCTCCAATTTTCTCTCCTACTCACATCTGTTATCGAGGAAATATTATTAGTAATCGGTGCCCGAAGGCAGAGACCTAAGCTAATATGACCCTTATCCCCACGATAAAACACTCCTAAAAAGCTTTCCCCAACAATTTTGTGGTCTGACTGCAATATCTTAAGGTATCCTTAGTCTCCAATTACCTCAAGCTTCCTCTTGAGATGGTTGCTCTCCCAAATATGTGGAACATATTATTGGTGAAACAGGGAAACTGACCTAGATAGCGATATATCGTTTCCCTGACTCCCTCATCATAATTCTGACACAGCGGTCTAGACGTCCTGCCTATTTTGTGCAAATATACCTACCAGGACTCTCAGTTATATCCTACTCAAAGAGAGAAGATACTTCTAGTCCCCCTGTCTCATATTGCTGGAATAAACTGGCTCCCCCAAAAATAAATTAATGTGCATTTTGCCCCGCCATTGCACGTTAAAGGGACGCTTTCTCATAAGCCATTTGAGCCTATGCAACTCACAGGCAGATCTGTACAAGATGCTGCAAAAAAGTTCGGTAGGTGACCGCAGCGGCCTCCTCCTTTGATAACCTTTCGACTTTAAATGCATCTCTTGCCCTGGCACCCAACTTAGACGTAGACTATTATGGTTCTTAGTGTATGCTATAAGGTTTCATAGCTCTCTATGAAGGTATTATTATTTTCAGGTGGCCATTAATGTTGTTTGACTTTCATAATTGACTGTCCAAAAAAAACAAAAACAAACTTCAGCATGCCTATGAAGATTACCAAAATGAAATTCAGGAGGTATCTCAAGAATCAGATACTTGAGTTAACTAACATTTTACCTGTAATTCTTTAGGACCCGATTAACTTATAATTGAGTTGGTAAGATTAATGACAAATTTAATTGCTCTTAAGGTAGAAATGATTGCAATAATAATTAATATTTATTATAGGATCGCCTTGGGATATTAAGTTCCATCTTTAACTGGGCTACGTTGCATACTAGGAGTGGCTCTCCCTGTATACCTTAGTCAGAGTAATTAATAACGATCCTGTTGCTAAGGAGCTCTCTTAATTAATTGAGAAATAGTGCTAGCAACTAAACAACGTTTATGAACCTTAAGGAAATTTCATAGACTGTATCAAATGTACAAAAAATCATAAAATTTCTTACGATAAAATATTAATTTTATAGAATGCCACATGCGCCTTCTTTCATTCAAACGCAATTTTTCAGTTCTGTTTCTTGACTTATTAGTTCTTTACATTTGTTTGAGTGTAAGAGTTTCCTAATCTCGGTAAAATAACCCATCAAGAGAAAATTGAGTTTGACAACATTTTATTCGTCAATACAGATCTTAGAATTTATTATCGTTAACTGCCGCTTTTTTATCACTTCTAAGATTTTCTAGAGTGGTTTTCCCATCTTCTTTCGTCATTGCTTCTCTTTTATTTTATTAAACGTTCATCTGACAACAAAACCCATTAAAAATTTCACATTCTGCTCTACTTAAAATTTCCTATAAATAGATTTATTTTAATCGTTGTTTAATGGGGATCTCAAGATGTAAAAGTAAAATTAGAAATCTATAGTTCACCCATTGCATGCATATTGCATATGGTGCACAATATATAATTGATGCATAAATACAACGCAAATTAGTTTCTTTACAGACTTTTTATTGCGTTCATCTCTCCTTTTCTTGAACAGATAAAACACAGACGAGTTGGATTTTTTTTATTTTGTGACATGAAGGCAGGAAAATGTGCACGGATGACGTCTCAGAGGTTTCGGAATCACTGATAGTTGTTAAATTCTGATTTTTTGGTAAAGCCCTAAAGTTTTCCACAATATCATGTTCAGAAGATAAAAAAGTTTTTTTTTGGTAGTTACTTCTTGCCGTGTCTTTCTGGGAACTACATACGTTCATAGGTGTTGATTGCTCGCGCATTCAAATGTGAATGTACTTATGAGAGTAATTCGTGCACGAATTAACTTGGATTATCTCTCAATTGAGTTTAAAGGTTAATAGCGAACACTGGTTTGCAAAAATGCTAGTACATAATGCTAAGTACATGGGAACTGTCATGCGCTGATTTCGTACCTCTCGAAGGAATTTGCACTGTTGCTTTTTTCAGCTCTGTTTCTCTTGGGAGTGAAGTTCAGTGAATTCAGTTTAACCTCACAAATGAGTTCCTATATGAAATTTGCTTTATATTCTCTGTGATAAAGTCCCAATACTAAATCTCAATATCATCAATATTATTCTTAATAAATCATTAAATTAATTATAAAGTTGTTATTTATATTTCATTTTGATTTTTCAGGTGAGTGTTTATATCTGATATTCGCCTTAAATTAATATTTTGGTAAGTTATTTAATTATTTTATTTAGACTATTTGAAGTGGATCATTTTTTTTTTTTTTTGTTTACAAACAATATCATAACTAAATTAGTTACAAGTAAAGTTGTTTATATAAATTTTAAACTATACCAATCATTTTGCAATCAAATTGAATTTAATACCTCTTACACATTGTGCACTGATCTGACAATATCGTTTATCTGTAATTTGATTAAAAAGCTATATCAAATCGTTTATTAATCAGTATTCTCCAATATGTGAACTTGCCACATTTTAACTCTATAATATCACAATACTAAATATGAAATTTAATGATTTCGATCTCATTGAATAGTCGCTTGGCTATCATGAAATCAAAAGTCTTATGTTGTACATAGGTGCTTTTTAATTAAGTCTTTATTCTGACATTTTCTTCTCTATCGTAAGTGGAAGTATTGGGATCATGTCAAATTGTTTGGAAATTGAGATTACACCCGTTCCAAAATAATTATTTGAGACTTCCTTGCTTATAAAGAAATGTGTTTCTTTGCTTGTGTGTGAACAAAAGTCTTTAAAACGAATAAACTAAGCAAGCTCCAGCTTATATTCCATTAATTGAGCATATATGGGATCTAGCTAACAGTAATGTTTCCTCAAAATCCGACAACTGAGGGAACAGCGATTCTTAAATTTTTGGGCTTTGCGGCTTCTTTGAGTGCGAATCCATGACTCCAGGGCTCCCTAAAGAATATAAGATAGATATACGATGTACTTTTTTTTTTTTTTTACTGCACACATGATTTTGGTTCATTCATGTTTGTGAAACACCAACGGGATTGTTTTAATATTATTTATTCGTAGAGCAAAAAAATGTATGATGATTTTAAGGTAATAATAAAAGTTATTTTTAACGTAGAATACATTTTTTGAGAGGCCAGCTATTTGGTAACAAAACGAACGTTTACTACATAATAAGAAGATATGAACATTGAGTTGGGTTGTGGGTACACTGGGTAGTTGTAGGCTTAGTGGTGTTGTGGTTGGGGGGGAACGTAAAAACGTATTCTACGTATGATGCAACTGTCATATGACAGATACCGTTTGAATTTATTTTCTTCTTTTTTCTTTTTCTTTATATGTCATTTAATTTTTATAATAAGGATTTCCTTTATTCTTTTTATATTGTCTGACCATATATGGTCCTATCAAATCGCACTTCCGGTTGACTGGTTTTCTTTAAATTTGGAATTCTGGTAATGATTCTAATCTATATTAATATTATAGAGATAGCAAAACCATACTCGTAGTGAAGTGGTATTTTAAAGGAAAGCTTAACACACCCCCCAGAAATCAGTTATTCCGGGAATATATTTAAAAAAAAAAAGTATATAGATAGTTTACGAAGTTTAAAGAACTTCATTAAACTCAAAATACCAAGTTTGAACGTCCTAACAATATATTGTTCACACACACCCATATAGACAATTCGGTAAATACAATTTTTTCGTAGTTAGCGTACCTCCAATACATGTATTTCCGGTAAAATACACAATTTCGAAAATTTAACACGATCGCAATACTTCCGTTTATTAGAAGTAAGAGAAAGTACAAAATTTAAAAGATATTGTTATCCAAGAAAATTACTAATTGAAGTAGATCGCCCTAGTTTTTTAAGAAACCTAAATTGTAATCTTCAGACGTGGACCATTAAAGGACTGCAAAAAAAAATAAATTCTGAAACCAGTTTTAATGAAGCGCAATAATTACCAGGGAGTCTGTGTTGTGCCTTGTTAGAGGTCATATCTATCTGTGTTTGAACTCAAAAAATTCGTTTTTCTTTTCGAGAAAAAGGTGGTTTTTGATACTGGTTTTTTTTGTAAATAATATTTCCAAGGTATTAAGAATAATTTTGTGAAAAAGTTGGTTCTAAAAAGCTAAAAATAAATGAATAATTGATAAAATTAAACTTGTAAAACTGACTGATATTCAATTGGCGAAAGGTGCAAGTATTAGTGCACTGGAACTTACCGAGACTGGAGGGGCAGTTCAAGGTCATTTAATTTTTTTTTTTATAAAGTTATTGCAATTATTATAGAAAATGAGTAAAAAATTAGAAAGTTCTTTTTCTCCAACAATGGATAGAAATAAAAGGGTTAGATGCCCTAGCTCTCCGGAACTGACTGAGGAAGCCAAAGAAAGTGAAAATACCGATACACAGCTAAACGATAAGAGAATTACTGCGTTAATGATGAATGAACTAATGGAATGCTTCAGTAAGATAATTGATAGGAAATTGGATAAAATGGAGGAAAAACTAGAAAAAGTGGCAACAAAAGAAGATATTGCTAAATTTTCAGATAGAATAGATCAACTATCAGATGAAAATTTAATGTTGAAAAATGAACTGAAAAAGCAGCAGGAGGTAAATAAACAATTACCGAGTCAGATAGAATTCATTCAGAGAGAACTAAAGAGAAAAAAGTTACTTTTTAAAGGGCTGAGGTGGCAACTCTGATAATTGTTTACAGAAAATAAAAGAATTTTATACTAATACCTTTGCATTGTCTGAAGATTTATCCATAAATCACGCCAGAATATTAGGAAGCCGAAACTCAAACAAAAAACTCAATTTGGCAGAGTTCTCTAAAGAATTGGAGATAAACAGTAAAATGCTAAAAGGAACAGGTATTTCAATAGAAAGAGATCTCACATTGTTGCAGAGGCAAGAAGGAAGTTATTATATTTGAGAAAATGTATTAAAGATGTTAGCTCGAATATACGTATATCTGTTTTTAATAATAATATTTTCGATAATGATCATAAATTTATTTGGAGAGAAGAATATGGTTTATTATTTGGCCATAGTAATGGCATTGAAAAATTAAAAGAACTAACTAATTACGATTTTACATCAGTTATCCATAAGTTAATAAAAGAAGAGGGGATGGAAGTAAAGAGAACTGAAGAGAGAGGTTGGTTAGATTCCAACAACAGCAAAGAGAAGAGCGAGAGAAGAGAGAAGACCAAGAGAGGGGATCCAGTACACTGCCTTTACGCGATGTTAATAATAAACAAAATAATTCTAAATGATATAACACTGTCTGTCAGGTCAACAAAACAAAATAAGGTAAATTTTGATTTAAAAATTCTTTCATTTAATATTGCTGGCCTTGCTAGTAAAATTATTTGTAACAATTTTTTTAATTTTATTAAAGAATACGATATAATAGCCCTTTACGAAACTTTTTTACTTAAAGAGGAATGTTGTAAATTTGAAATTTTTTTTAATGAATTTCATTTAAATTGGATAGGAGCAATTAAAACAAAAATTAAAGGCCGTGCTAGCGGGGATATACTGTTGGGGATTAAAACTAGTTTACTTCAAAATGTGAATTGTAAATTTGTTCAAATGGATGATTGGAGAATTATCGAGGTGTTAATTGACAACGATAAATTCTATATAATTCCCGTTTACCTAAATTATTGCACTTGGGACTGTGATTTTGCGAAATTAAGTAATTTATTTTCCACATTAGATGAAAAATGTGTTCTATTAGGGGATATGAACGTAAGGATAGCGGAAAGGCAGGTTATTCCGGATTATGTGGCTCAAGAGAAATGTATTGCAAATTGTAGCAGGCAGTCAAAGGATAAGGTCTTGAACAGTAGAGGAGTTGCATTTTTAGAGATGTGTAATGACGCCGAATTGGTTATATTAAATGGCCGTACAGATGATGATTTTTTTCGGTGAATTCACGTACATCTCGGAGAGAGGCAACTCCGTTATTAATATTTGCTGTGCCTCTACTCCACTTTTAAATATGATAAAAATTTTTAAAGTTCTCCCTAAGATTTATACACAACGTATGCCAATTGAAGTGACTATTGAAATTATGTTCAATAGTGCTAATATAAGTAGATCCCTCCAACCTCAGCTTCGTAGATTGTATTGGTCCCCCCAGGATGGTTTAAATTTTCAGGCAAAAATAGAGAATAAATTAAAATGTATCGATTTCGAACAATTTAATGATTACGAAACAAAATTAGCTGTATTACTAAATAATATTGTGGATTGTGCGTTTTATGGGAAGCAGGCGAATAAAAATAAAAAAATTGGTAAACAGCACTGGTTTGACGGTGAATGTCAGAAATACCGTAATAGGTCCTACAGTTTCTTAAATATTTTTAGAAAACGAAATAATATATACACTAAACAGATGTATCTTAAGGCGAATCATGAGTATAAGGAACTTTGCAAATTAAAACGTAAAGAATATTATCAGTCAGTTAGAGAAAAATTGAAAAAATAAATGATGTTAAAGATTTCTGGAATCTAATAAAGCAATTTAAATGCAAAAATTTTAATAAAGAGTATAACATAAGCGGTGAACAATTCAAAAACTATTTTAATCAATTGCTGAACCCCCAGTTATCTGCCCCATTAACGCATTATGCCGAGCCCGATTGGTCAGATATTGAACTGGATAAAAGTATCACTTTAGGGGAGCTCGAATTCGTGCTAAGTAGAGCCAATAATAATAAAGCCCCTGGACTTGATTCTGTGCCTTACGAATTTTTTAAAAATTCGCCGAATTGTGTTTTGGGTCAACTATTAAGTATTTTTAACTATTTTTTTCGATATCGGTATGGTACCTAAGAGTTTCTCTGAGTCTGTTTTGTACCCCCTCTATAAGAAAGGAGATACTCAATCGGTGGAAAATTTTAGAGGGATATCCTTTATTAACGTGGTATCTAAATTATTCACGGGAATTTTATTGAACCGTTTATGGAATTGGGTAAATTTAAACAACATTCTTAATGAGTATCAGGCTGGATTCCGCCCCGGTTATTCGACAGCTGATCATATCTTTACATTATTTAGTATTGTTAAAGTTATCCTGTCGAAAAAGCGTCAAAAATTGTATGCTCTTGTTATAGACTTCAAAGCAGCATTCGATTGCATTGATCGAAAGGCATTATTCTTCAAATTATTTAACCTGGGCTTATCTCGCAAATTCTTACAGTACTTAAAAGTTTATATACTAATACAAGAGTTACCGTGTTCCATAAAGAAGGGTTGACAGATTTCTTTGATACTTCTGTTGGTTTAAGACAGGGGTGTTTGTTAAGTCCTCTTTTATTCGCATTATTCCTAAACGACTTACATGATAATATTGGAGAAGGCATAGAGATCGGGGGTGTCAATGTAAGATGTCTGTTGTATGCGGATGACATGGTCATTTTGGCACCCTCCCCAGTAAAGCTGCAGAGAATGATTAATAATTTGGAAAAGTATTGCCAGGCGTGGAATTTGAGCATAAATCTTGCCAAATCCAAAATTATGGTTTTTCGAAATGGGGGTAGACCGTCTAAGTATGAGAAATGGAGGCTAGGAGGTGAACTTGTTGAAGTGGTGAAGGAGTACACATATTTGGGGGTAATTGTTACTCCCGGACTATCTCTCGGCCGTCACTTCTCGGAGAGGGTGAGTCAAGCGAAGTTTGGTTTGAATGCAGCTTGGCACGGTTTTATGATGAAAAAGGATATTCCTTTTTCATCCAAATTGGAGGTATATAAATCGGTGTCTCGAGCGATAATAAGTTATGGCAGCCAAGCTTGGGGTTTCGAGCCGTACGACCAGCTTGAGAAATTAAAACGGCTGTTTATCAAAAAAGTATTTTTATTGCCGAAATATGCTCCCAACTATATTCTGGCATACGAAACGGGTATTAATTCAATCTATTCCCATACGCTAAAAGTCCACTTTGCTTATGTTACAAAGGTTTTGGAATTGCCTGCTTGTCGTTTGCCTCATATTCTGGCCAGAGAAGTTATTTCTAAAAAAGTTTATTGGTACAGAAGGTGGTTGGAGCTGGGGCAAAGTTATGACATCCAAATAGATGTTTCTAGTATTACTGAGCTACGGAAAGAATTAAGAACCGTTAGACAGTTTGTAGAAGAGTCAGAGCAACAATTTATTTTTAAAAGATGTTTAGAGTCGAGATTCAGTCTATATTCAGAACTCTGCGCTCTCAGTTTGTATACCCCATATATAAACAGACGGAGAGAATGAGTTCGACGGACGAGCTATGAGTATAATATTTAAGTGCAGGGCTCAACTATTAAATTTGAATTGCAAACCGTGGAAGCAGGAGGGTGCTGATATATGTCCTCTGTGCAATTTTGAACAAAAAGAGGATACCTTGCACTTTATTGGTACATGTCAGGGATTGAAAGAATTAAGGGTACGCTGGTTAGGCAAGGACTCATGTACCAAGGAGGAAGTGCTTGACTTAGAGGAGTAAACTGGTACCAGTTAGTAAAGTTTGTGCAACATGCCTTAGTTTTTCCCAAACACTCATTATTGTAAAGATTTATTTTTTAGTTATTTTAATTTTTCTTTTATTTCATTTTATTTTATTATAATACAGTTAATATGTTAATTGTATCGATTGTTTCAGCTTGTATACATTACCATTTATTTGTTTTTATGTATTTTTTTATTATTATTATTTTTGTTTTTCTGGTATTCTTCTAAAGTAATTGATAACACAGACCTCGACAGACGGATATATTCCATGTCTATGAGTTGTTAATTATTTGTTTTTTATAGAAATGTATTGTAATTTATTCAATATAACACATTCATTCATTCAAGAAGATATGAACATTGAGTTGGGTTGTGGGTACACTGGGTGTAGTTGTAGGGCTTAGTGGGTTTATGGTGGGGGGGGAACGTATTTAAAAACGCTACGTTGATGCAACTGTCATGACAGATACCGTTTGAATTTATTTTCTTCTTTTTTCTTTTTCTTATATGTCATTTAATTTTTATAATAATGATTTCCTTTATTCTTTTTATACTGTCTGACCATATATGGTCCTATCAAATCGCACTTCCGGTTGACTGGTTTTCTTTAAATTTGGAATACTGGTAATGATTCTAATCTATATTAATATTATAGAGATAGCAAAACCATACTCGTAGTGAAGTGGTATTTTAAAGGAAAGCTTAACACACCCCCCAGAAATCAGTTATTCCGGGAATATATTTAAAAAAAAAAAGTATATAGATAGTTTACGAAGTTTAAAGAACTTCATTAAACTCAAAATACCAAGTTTGAGCGTCCTAACAATATTTTGTTCACACATACCCATATAGACAATTCGGTAAATACAATTTTTTCGTAGTTAGCGTACCTCCAATACATGTATTTCCGGTAAAATACACAATTTAGAAAATTTAACACGATCGCAATACTTCCGTTTATTAGAAGTAAGAGAAAGTACAAAATTTAAAAGATATTGTTATCCAAGAAAATTACTAATTGAAGTAGATCGCCCTAGTTTTTTAAGAAACCTAAATTGTAATCTTCAGACGTGGACCATTAAAGGACTGCAAAAAAAAATAAATTCTGAAACCAGTTTTAATGAAGCGCAATAATTACCAGGTTATTTTTGGTCATTTATAAGGAAAAAAAACATTCTATAAAAGTTTGCAACCGACAGAAATGGTGGGGGCAAAAAAAATATAATAATGGCTAAATATTTGTCCATTACATTCATTAGTCATTATGTCAATTACAAGCCACATCCACTGTTGTCTCAAATATAATGGGCCAGAGTTTTCTAATTTGAGATATACAACTGGGGTGGCCCATTATTTGCCCATTTTATCAGTTTTCTTGTTTCAGTTTTCTCTCTTTCTTACATCACCGTGTATAAAAAGTTCATAATGGTTCCAAAATAATGATAGATGAGATAAATTATTTACAGTTTTATGGATGAACAATTTTGTTGTAATCAAGTTGTTTTTGAAATTAATTAATGATAAGGAATATTTGGGGCTTATTTAAACAAAATAACCTATTATATATCCCAATAGTTTGACGCTTTATGTATATTTCATATATTATAATAGGTTTATAGTAATCAATAGGTTTACCAAACAATAGGGCTACATACATTTTGTTATTGTTCATCTTGACGTTAATAATGATCAGGAAAACAACATCATCATTATCACTCACTTCGCATAAACAATGTACCTAAATTACCTATTTACGAGGGTCATTCAATAAACAAAGAGAATAATGGTTATAATATTTATGGGTGGGGGGGGGGATATATATAAAATAAATCTCTCAATTTACCCATTTTTCGACATTTATATCCCCCATATAATATATTTATTTACAGGTCCCAACCCTCTAGCAGTCCATTGACTGCATTCTCTTACTCTTGGTAAGAGGAAGTATTGCGTTTTGTCAAATTTTGAAACCGCAGTTTTTCACCGGAAATACATATATTGAGGTCTCCTGAGTCAGAAAAAATTATTTTTATCGAACAGTCTACAATTTATATCTGTGTATGAGTGTGTGGTTGAACAAAATGTCTCAAAAACAAAGAAAACGCAGTTGGCTCAAACTTGGTATTTCGTCTATCACCTCACATTAATACACAAAAGTTTCGGGTAAATTTCCGTCACCCGGAAATGCGACTTTACTGAATGGCTTTTTCACTTTTTTGCGATTTTCTAGAAAACGGTGTCAAACTTTCTTTTCTTTCAACTTTTCATATTATCTACAACCATAAATAACTATCGGAGTGTAATGGATTTTTTTCATGTTCGCTCTGTTTTAAGACAAAAAATTTCCTTCACAAAATAGATTTGGAGAATAAAAAATGTTCATTCATAGCGGTATGTTGCGGTGGTACTTTCTTTAGGACCTATCTTCAGAACTTGTTGGTGTAAGAAGTCATCTCTGCGTATTGGGACATATACCACAGTCCATTTGTCATTCATCTTATCTTATTATGATGAGATTAGATTCAGAATCTTTTGGTCAGGACGGAGTGCCTGTTTCCCTTTAAGGTTATTGCTCGATTGATTCGGGCTTTTGTGAATCATAGGTGGATTTGACACAGGATTTTCGTTCTAAACTCGGCGTTTTATTGATTTCCTATAAGCAGTCTTATGAACCCAGAGGAGAGCTTTGAGTAGCACAAAGTTTGCTCTCCGAGGAATATTGTTCAATAAAATCGCAGTAAACAATTTTACATTATTGTTTTGAATTTAAAAGGACCGTAACCGTGTTTACTACTGCTCAGTTTCAGAAATCTAAGATGATTCTGTTACTTGTCGCACCTTGTTGATATGGGAAGAAGTAAAAACGTTTGAGATATTTTTAGACAGTATGTGAGTTGTCCTTTACCTCGTTTAATATATTAACAAACACATGTAGTGGTTTATTGTTCGGTGATTTATTAGTGAATAACTTATGAAGTAACATAATGTGTTGGTTTATGTATAACATGTGTGGTTTTTTTTAGTCAATGTTTGTTTATTATTTCTTTTTGTGAATGAAATAGTAACATCGATGTTTTGAGAACATGAAAGTGTAAAGTAACGGTACGTTTATACAAAAGAAAGTATGCGATAAGTTTTTGTGCGATAATGAAGAAATGTTGGCTCAGTGTACTACTATCTGTATGTGTCATAGAAGTTAAAATGTTAAAGAGGGGAACTGGTGTAGTCTGACTTACAGACAGACATACGGCTTGGCGCGCTCCACCAGATATAGACCAGAATTATTTCTTTGAGACAGTGCAGCACAGTGTATAGACGGAGCTCCCTGTGCTATTACACTTCTTTATAACTTTAGTTTCTTGATTCCTTTTAAACTCGTTAAATTGTACTCTCTTTAATTCTTAAATCCCGATTTCGGTTCGTAATTTTCAGTTTATTATCAATAAACATGATATTTTTATTTTCACGTACAGTATTGTTAGCCAGGACATTACATTGTGTGTATTAATTATGAATATAGTTTTATCGTGTTTGTAGTAGTGTTAGAGAAAAGTTTTATTGCATCTCTAGTGTTTTCTAAACAAATAAAGTGAAATGCCATTGGACGAGGATCAAGATTTTAGTGTGAAACTTGATTGTTCACAAGCCGCTTGTCTTGTCAGGTTGCTTAAAGCTTCGGGTTACAAACCGGTAAGTAAATAAACAATTATTTACTTATGCTCAATATTGTTACAAGCTTTAGAATTTTTAGCATTATCACCTCTTCCATAAAACACTAAGTCGTAAATTCCGAAATTGACTAATTTCTACAAACACGAACAAATATTGATTTTTTTTTTTGGCGATTTTTACATTGAGGTTTTGGCGTCTGCCTAAATTAAGTATTGGATAACGTTTTAGGTAAGAATCATTTCTAAGAGCCAAAGACACTGTAAAAACTGTGTGTTCATTATAACTTGCCTGCTTCGACGTATTGTTTGACATTTAGGAGTGAACAAAGCTTCTCTGGGCAATATGAAGTTCACCATATAATCATGAATGAATGTAGAGGCTTAAACCTCCAAAGAGTGGAAGGAAGCTTGGATTCCGGCAAAGAAATCTGATGCCAGCCGTCACACGACTATCTCTTTCCACAATTCGTTCATTCAAAACTTGGAATGTTACAACACACTTAATTACCTAAAAACGATTTGTGGTACTTAAATTATTATAGAAATGTCACTGTTGGACAAAAAGAAACACAGCTTTCAAAAAACAATTCTAATCTAACGATTCTTTTTTTTTATTTTTTTTGGAAAAATCAAAATAATGGACTAGATAGTTATGTTTATGTATTCACCTGTAAAGAATGTTTTCAATCTGTTTTCACGAACTTCGCAAACCTGTATTTTCTACTAAAGTAGGAAGATTTCCAAAACCAAATGACTAGTGTACCTACATATACGTATACAAAACATTCACTTATTCAGTGAAGGGAGAGAAAGGATTCTCTAAAAACCACGTTTGTTGTATTTACATGTAAAGTATGCATTATTCCAATGGAAACTGTTTTTCGAAAAACCATCTTGAACATCTTACATCCTCCTGCAGCAGTAACACAAAATTCAGAATAAAATCGTACATAGAAGAGAATGTAAAACCAACTAGAACGATATTGTAAAACCAAATAGCAACCAAAGAGGGTAGAGAGAAGAGAAACGAACCCAACCACTCTCTCGGACTAGAGTGGGAGAAACCAGATAAATACAGCAACGGACAGTCCAGAAATATACAGTTCACTAGAGTTCAATCTCGCCGGTCACTACATGTCATTCCACTCTACCTTAACCATTCTCTACTGTAAAGTCCAGGCAGACTGTGTCTCTTTATTAATATACTAGTTAACCAGTGTTAACAAAGTCTTCTCATGTCATCAACCAGACCTAAATTCTCTCCATTTTGCTCTCCCATTATATACCACTATTACGGATCCAAATAAAATAAATATATATTTATTCTATTTGGATCCGTAATAGTGGCATGAAGCCTATTATATATTTCAAGAGCATTCATCTAAGCTTGCTGATAAAAGGCTAATCTTTTTTGCTGATAAGAAGTGAACATATGTAATACATATATTGTTAAGGCGTTTTAATTAGAGTGAAGCTTAATGCCACATCACCCAAAATTGAAATTAAATATTGAAATAAAATTGAAATATCATTTATATTTGTAGTAAATACACTAATTAATGAAAATTGGTAGAGCTTCATAAAATCGCTAATAAATTAATAAATACTTCAAGTAAAACTTGGAATTTCGAATAAAGGTTTTTTTTGTCGGAAAGCATTCTGTCAGATTCTTTCCTAGTCGTTATCAATGCTTTCATTACCGATTCTGACTGACCAAGTCAGAACAGTCAACTCTTATTTAACGATATTGTAAAATAATTATAATTTTTTTCTCAGACATAACCGAATCAGGGCGACCAAAACTGATTGTTAGTAAAGTAAACTCTAAGTAACCAGATAATCAGAACAAAATCAGTTTTATCATGTAGTGTCTCTTTTAATATTGTTTAGAATATTCAACTTATTAGTGTATTTTGAACATTCCAATAGAAAATTGTCAATATGAAACATAGAACATTCGAACAATCACTGGTCCACATACTTACTGGTGGCAGTTCGTCTAAGCGAAGAATTATTGTCATGTGTCCCATGACTCGAGATCCACAGCTTAAGGTCTAGAAATGTTTCCTAACTGAAATACAGCCATTGAAAAAGTAAACAGCTGAAATTAA
Organism: Triatoma infestans; assembly: GCA_011037195.1. Taxonomy (NCBI): domain Eukaryota; kingdom Metazoa; phylum Arthropoda; class Insecta; order Hemiptera; family Reduviidae; genus Triatoma; species Triatoma infestans. The sequence goes on along the minus strand of JAAEAF010002690.1, from coordinate 67,404 downwards.
TATTAAATAATAGTTTTTAAACAGAACTTTATTGTTAAAGGGGGAGAAGGAAGTGCTTTTTTTAGTTTTGGTTCTTCCAGTTGTACGTATTATATTGAGGTCAGTTAAAATTTAGTCAACAAATTCCAAGTTTGAAATAAAGTTGTCAATAATGTCAGTGACGTCAGCAAGAGAAACACTTTCACACCAGTTATTTTTCTTTTCTGTTTTTTTTTTTTTCTTTTTCTTTTACGAAGAAATCCAAACAGCTGAAATAATTCTAAAACAAAACAAAAAAAAGTATAAAATATATAAATTTATCTATTCACTGGTGATAGAATGCGATGGGCGTTACATTTAGATAATGTCAATCATTTTAACGGTTAGTTGAGCAAAAACAGTGAACTACTATCCTTTTTTTAATTTTTTTTTTGTATCTTAAAGTTGGCAGTGTTGATGGACAGAAATTGAAATAGGACTCTTTTTTTTCATTCCAGATTTATTTGTCAGATCTCTCTCTCTCTCTATTTATTCGTGAATAGTTTCTCATTTTTACGTTTGTTTACAGCTGTAAGAGGAAGTATTATGTTCATGTGTATGTAACTGTGTAGTGTGTGTGTGTGTGTGTCGTGTTACATGTTTAATTTGTTTCACTATATGGGAACTAATAATAAGATTTTGGTCAAAAATTGATTAACCGGAAGAAGTTTTTTTTTTATAACATTTTCTCGATAAACGGCTTCAATGATTTTCTTTAAACTTAATCAACTAACACATACAAAGAGCTACATCTTTTATTTGGCAAATTTCTCTGGAAAAATTCATTTAAGGTCGCATTTTTGAGGGAAATTCGGGGATATTCTTTCTTCTAAAGTGTTATTTTAATTTAACATACGATTCTATAATCCGTTATAATATTAATCAGATATTATATATATATATATATATATATATATTGCGAAAATTTCGAATTTGAAGAAAATCGGTTGACCGAAAGTGCGACTTTAATGAACAGTTTTTTTTTTTTTTTAGTTTTCTGCTTCCTATTAAATTGTCGCACTAACTGTGCATGCAGAGACCTGTCACTTTTGTTTAAAACTTTCTCTTAGAAAAGTCATTTGAGGTGGTTTTGAGGAAGGAGAAGATGATGCTTTCCTCAGTATAGTCGTGTTTTTAAAGTTTAGATCCTTCCCATTCATGAAAATTGAAGGCAACTAAAAATCTAGTGAGAATTATACGATTAAAAAGAATAATAGTCAATTTTAACTTTGTAGAACTTTGCAGTAAGAGAAAGTCGTGCCCCCCACTAGATTACAGAACCTATTGTTTTGTTTAACAACAAACTTTGTATTCTTTTTTACACCTTAATATTCTGTTAATTACTGAACAATTTATTGCAAACAAACTTTCCTTTATTTAAAAAAAAAAATTAACTAATTAAACATTCAAAAATAAAGATTAGAATAGGAAAAATCCTAAACAACTTTTCTTGCTTTTTCGTTCACAAATTCTACAATTAAATACAATTTCATTAACACCGAAAGTACAGGAAGTGTTTTCTACATATAACAGATACTAAACTCGTTTATTATTTAAAAGTTTTATAGACAAAAAGGCTCTAAAGAAAATAAATTTCATGAATGTGGTATTTCCGGTTGACCTATTTTTAACTGAAATGTCCTTGTAAAAGTTCATGGTCCACATTCTTTTCGAAGATCAATTTGAAACAGTAGCGTATATAATTAACATGATAAAATGTCTCTTTTAAATTATTCCAATGAGTCCAAAATATTTTTATACAAAATAAGAAATTTGGACCGCCCAGTTTGTACTTTGTCTTATTTACTGCACAAATAGCTTTCTGTCTTATTTGACTGTCCATTACTGGAGAGAAGTAGAGCCCAATTAGTCCGGCATATTACGCTACAAGGGGAAAGTTGTCCGATCGCAAGAAGCAAATTTATACACGGAAAATAACATAGAAATATTTAGTAAATTTGTAAATAACATCAATTTAGCACAATTAAATAATTTATAAACTTTTCATCTTATCTGCACGTATTGTTATTGTTCATTCTTCATATTATTAAATTTGATACTACCAAATGTCAAATATAATAATTAATATCAAATATGATCATTATTCATACTACCAAATCATTGCTCACATATTATAACTGTTTTACTCACATTACTCACATACTATTACTGTTTTTAATTGAAATTTGTCATCTGAAATTATTTAATTTTCTTTTGATAATCTGTGTACATAATATTTATTTAAATTAAAGTTTATATTAATGTATTTTAATTACATGTGGTACCGAAGGTGTGGTGCATGTAGAAAATAAACTCCCCAATGATAGGGTTACTACCAAAGAGAAACAAAAAAAAAACAAGTCGCTTTCAGTAGCGTCAGATTTTTTTTGAAATAGCGTTTCCAGCGTTTTGAGTTCCAGGAAACATAAACTTGATATTCTGTTCAGATAGTACCTAAAGGTTTTGATTAAAAATCCAACCCACGGATGTGCAACTTACTGAATAATGTTTTCTTCAGTTTTGATAAAACTCCACTGCAATTAGAACTACTGTTGCGGCTCTTCTTATTTGTCTATGTTGTGTAGTGCATTATGGTGTCTTGTATAGAAATATGGGGGTGTGTTTTTGTGTAAAATGGTGAAGCTAAAGATTTTCCTTGTGAATATTGAACAATTAGTTATAATTGCACAAATTAACAATTTCCTTAAGGCTCTCTTGTGTCGTCTCTGAGTAAGTATTATTCTGTGGTTGTTAAGTTCGGATATACATAGAGCAGCCATAATCCTAGATAAAGGGACAATCTTCATTCTCCTAAGAGATTTTCACAGATGTAAGCCAGTAAAAGCTATGATAGCATTTCACAGTTTTCGGGTTGATACCGCGTCAATGGTTTGCTAGAAACCGACGTTTCGCCCATATTGCAATGAGCCTCTTCAATGTCGTTACACCTTGAAAGCTAATGGAGTAATTGTTCAAAAGTTTGTCCCATTAGCTTTCAAGGTGTAACTACCCTGAAGAGGCTCATTACAATATGGGCAAAACGTCAGTTTCTAGCAAACCGTTGACGTGGATTTGACCCGGAAACTCCAGTGTTTTTCATGAAAATGGCCGCAGAAACCTAAAAGATTATATAATCCAGTTACTTTTACATAAATGCTCTTCATTTAAAAAAAAAAATAAGATTACATTTTAAGAATTAATTTTATGATATAGAAAATTCAACAGACAAGCAGAAACTTAATGTTTTTAGTATTTTAATTTTATTATTGGAATGGGATTGGCAGTTTAATATTTGAAGGATTGTTTTGTAAATCAAAGGTTCACAATAAAGAATTTAAGGGGTGAAAGAACATGTAAATTTATTGAGATTTCGATGAAACAATTTATATAATATTCTAGATAAAGTTAAAAGGTATATCAGGAAAAAACTGGCAAACTTTTGAATTGGATTTCTTAGTTCACAAGACGAAAAACAATAGAAATGTAAAATTTAGTGTATAGCTAACTATTTATTTAAAGAAGCAACCTCTTTTAGTGCAATATAATTATTCCTCCAACGATTTCATCATTTCAAGGACTTTTTTTTTTTTTTTTTTTTTTTTTTTTTTTTTTGGGGGCACTGCGAACTTACGATTTACTGATTTACAGCACCTCCCTCAGGTTAGATCACTAAGGAATCCTAATAACTTGACGGGCTCTAGGGAGGGTATATCCCCCCTCTTCCACCTAGCAACTTCAACCAGGTTCTTAAATCTTCTCTGGGTGGCAGCCTCGCAATCCGTTTGGAGAAGTAATGGTTCCTCCATCTCCCCACAGAGTCTGCATGTGCTATTATCACTTTCCAAACCTAGCTTCGTCAGATGTCCTGTGAGTCGACAATTCAGTGGACATACAGAGAGAGAGATATTTATGCTCTTTTATCCGAAAAACAAACTGAAATATTGAATGTTTGTGCTTGCAGTTTTGTGTTTCACGGTTAAATAGTAAATAAAAATTGTTCTTTTCTATTCTGAAGCCAGATACTGCACGAATCCATGTTGTTAGTTTATTTATTACATTTCCTCCAAGTTTTATTCAGTTGACAAAACTGAAAAGGTTTTAAATAAAAATAACAATAGGTAAAACATTGGTTTTGTGGTAAATGGCTTCAAATTAGGAAAGAGCACTCATGAATTGCGGAAGATAAAATGATATGCTTTTTGATACTATTCTATACAAGCTTTATATTTTATAGCCCGAAAAAGTTGACTGACTTTAAAATAAATGTGTAAAAGAAATAAATGTGTTTTTCGATATTTAGAGCATTTTTTTTTATGGAGGGAGGAAAATGCTTCCGCTCGAAATGTGGGACTCGCAACTAAAAATCTCTCCTCCCTCAAGGCATCCGCTCACCCCGGAACTGCTAGGTGTTACTTCGGTGTGGTGCCTCGTAATATGCCTCAAACGGGCCCTCTCCAGACTAGCTGGGGCTGGTCCTCGAGGGGTCGTCTAAGTGATCTTCATCCGATGGGCCGTCCGGATAAAGCTAGCAACCTCTTCCCTTATAATTCCCTTATAATTTGAGCATTAATCCCTCTTTTACACATTTATATCCACTCTGTATGTCCACAAAATTGAAGAAACCGTTGGAAAAACAATTATATTGCACTTCAAAGGGGTTCTTTAAATAAATACTTAGCATTAAATGAAGTACCTTTTCAAGTTATATCCATTTTACTTTTCTAAATTTTGCAATTCAATTGGCCATTTATTTTTCCCTATACTTGCAAACTGTTGAACTTCAATACGCTAACTGGCCTATTTCAATGCAATAAAAGCAATTGTTGTATCTAGCTTTTTGTGAAATACGTGAGACAGCAATTCTGTAGTGTGCAAAATAGATTCTATTAATTAAATGCAATTATAATTAGAAATATATGACTGCTGAGATATGAATTTTTCAGTTTGTTTTCTAGTGATTTATATGTACTCAACTAGCTACAGTGTATTTGTAGGTTCAGCGAAAGTTTCACTTTTTGATAAATGTTTAATTCGAACACCCTCTTAATAGACATTCGCAAATTCCCTGTAAATATTCCACGTCAGACCCGAACGAGATTATTACGGACCATTCCAGTAATGATCATCCCATAACAGAAGTGAATAGAAATTTAAAATTTACTTTATTCAAAATTTAATTTTAATTAAGTTTATTACATTAATTTTGCACATAGTTTCTTCGGATGGCTATTACAATGAATAAATACCTACAATCAGATAACCGCACTAGATCAAAGCTCTTCTAGCCATAATCTGGGATTTTACTTCCAATTGACTTTTTTTCCTGAGGAAGGATACCAAAAAGGGAAGTCCAAAATTTTGAAAAATACACTTTTGTTTGTTTCAAAAGTTTTTATCTTTGACCCCTGCCAATTTTCATTCTACTTTTATTATTAACAACTGCCAAACTTAACCTATTATTTATTATAATAATAAAATGGAAGGGATTAGCACAGTGGTAGCGCACTGAACTTCCACGCGAAAGTCCCGGGTTCAAGTCCAATAGTGCTGCCCCTATATATTCTCTTCCTAGGAGACTATACAGCTAACTGTAAGTTGTCTGTAACGAAAAACCGGCAGTGCACTGAGAAAGTCCCGGACCGTAGATGTTGGCGCGCCTTAAATTAATAATAATAATAATAATAATAATAATGGCATTATTTACAGTTAAAATTGAACACTAATATAGTATGTGAATTATTTAAATGTTACTTCCTATAAAGTACATTTGATTCACCAAAGATCTATTTTTAAATTGTATTTTATTTTAAACAAAATGTATCGATTGCAATGTGGTCATATAAATAGAGACATAGTGACTACACTGAAATCAAAATACACTACAATCTAAAAGTTCTATTAGATGTGGCTAGAAGTGTTACTATAATGATCAAAGGAGTTTAGGAAGTAAGGGGCTTGAAGACGGTTGACATGTGCAAACTGCGCACTTACTTTCATCACATACCTATTTGTAAATAGTTGGGTGAAACTATTCAACATATGTATGTTTTAGTTGTAGACATTTTTCACTTGTTTTAGATTTGTTTGTTTTTTTTAATCGTATTTTCGTAATATAACAAAAATGATATATAAAATTATAAAACGCCCACTTTTGGAAATTCTGAAAACTTTTATACTTCACAATTGATTGTTGAATTAATGAACTTTTTACGATATCAGCAGATATTGAATCTGCAACCTAATTGAAAAAAAATTCAAGAGGTATTTGTTTTGTATATAAAGTTCAGAACAATTGAATAATTATTCTGTGGAATCAACTTTACCAGTTTCTATAGTTTGTGTTATTAATTAGAAAGGAAGTTTGAATTAAAACGTTGTACACACTTATATTTGTGCTTATTCTAAGGCAGCTTACTTCATTAAGTCTTCATTATTATATTCTTTATATGTCATGGTTAATTAATAATTTTCTGTTGAAACTTCTAATTAATGAAACTTTTAAATTGAAATTAATTGAAGCTTCTAAAATTGTAATAGCAATTTCTATTCATGACCATTGCGTTCGTATCAAACTATCTAAATAATTTGTTTTGAGGTTCACTGAGAATAAACAAAAATTGCAAAATGGTGCGCCTGTGAACGAACCATTATTACGTCAAACACGAAAAGATAGAAACGCAAACTTGATATTTCGTTTAAATACCCTAACCCTGACCGCATCTAGTGAAATATCCCATCAAAATCAAACAATCAAAGGCCAAAGGGCGACTTTCACTGAATGCTTTTTTTTTTCTTTAGTTTTCGCGCGATGTTCAAACTACCCAAATAATGGGCCTATCACTTTTATTTATAATAATTTTTTAAGAAAATTGTTATTGGAAGTTTCTTAGGGGCTTAATGCATCTTAAGCTTGCTTTCCTCCAAAGTGCCATTTCAGTACGCTGTACGGTTCCACCAATGATTTCATATAAATCCACTTAATTAGAAGTATATGACTTTACAGAATTGATTTCGGAGATTTTAAGTAATTTTCTTAAAAACCGCTCAATCATTTTTTTGAAAATTTGAATATACATATTTTTGCATAAATGCTTGTTTTTTTCGGCGGAAATCTATGATAAAAATTCCAAATTTGAAGGCGAAATTTGTCAATTATCCATGAATTAGTTAAAGAAAACTGTCGTGTCTGATTGTTTTCACATGAGATTCTTTTTTTCTTGTTTTTTATTGAATAAAATCTTAAACCAATCAAATTATTTAAAATTATAAGATTGTAGAACCATTTATATTTAACATTATGATATAATATTTAATCTAATAAAATTTAGTTTTATTAATAGTAATTGATAGAAGATAATATATTTTATGTTTGGATAGGCAACTTATTGGAACACTGCCTTATTGCATAACTTTATCTATTAGTCAGCTAGTTTAGAGACTCGTCTCTCTGCTCCCTCTTTGGCAGCTATCTACTATCTGTTCAGTTTATTTTTACTTAACAAATTTATTAAATAATTTAAATTCTAATACTGAAATAGAACCTTTAATATTTAACTATATACTGCAACTAAGATTTATTAACTTTCTAGAATAAACAGTTCCGTTTATTTTCTTCTAATATAACTTAATATTGCAATCATTCATTGATGAACGAAGATTATAAAACGATTTAAAAAGTTACAATTCAGACTGATTTAGAATTTTATTTTTAAATTAGCTTGTACACTTTGTGCTATACTTGGCATTTAACGACTGAAATCCAAATTTAATCAATTGCTATTCTGTAATATAAAATTTGTAATTTTATCAATTCATAGCTAAACTACAATAATTAGCCATTGTTTTTTTTGACTGTAAAAAATATTTTTCAATTTCTAGTCATTGTCTGGATGCATTTCTACGTACATTTTACTATTGTTTTTTAATGCCCTGTTTTGATTGGTCCAATTTTTAATTATTCAGTTTTCACTTGAAATGAATGTTTTGGCCTGCGACCTGCATTAAGTGGTCTATTGTGGATTCCCTAAAATCATAGCACATCCTTCAGCTTTGCCCTCTTTATCTGGCCTAGCAAAGCTGAAAGTGACCCCGTCGACGGCTCATAGGTTTTGGATTGCTTGTCCCCAGTTGAAGAAACCTTGTCTACATTAGAACGACACACTCACAAAGAATATGTACCGGGGTTTCCTCTTCGGTTCTGCATAATCGACATACCGCATTATCTGCAAGTAATAGTTGGTGCATGGCCTATTCAGCCTACAATTCCCCGTTAATAGGTCCACTACTAGCCTTATATCCCTTCGGCTATGGAGCAGTAGGTCCATAGTAAACTTAGGTAAATATCTTTTAATAAAGAATTTAGCCTGCTTCTGCCTTGATGTTCGTTCCATCATATAGACGCTGGTTTTCTACCCACTCCTTGATAGAAGCTTGAATCAGACTCCTGGGCAACCTGCAGGGGCTTATAAAGATATCGTACGAGCCCTCCCATATGTTTTGTACATTCTTCTGTAGCCGGTTTGTCTTTGAGAAAAGTATCAAAAATGAAAAGTCTCAGAAAGCTCAAACTTGATTTCTGGTGACGTACAGCCATCGCATCCAACATTAAGGTTTCGATGATGAAAATACGTCCACCGAAGTTGTGATAGTAGCAAGTCGATAGTTGATATATGGTGATTTGGTGTAAATAAGAACAGGCAAACTGGCTATGATGATGGTTGATTGGCAGCGTGATGAATGTAGATTGGTGTTGGTTGTATCTTGAAGAGTGTAAAGTTGCCTGCGCTAATAAATTGTTGTGAGCTACATGGCTAGCTAACTTGATAGAACTTTCAAGGTTGATGAGGTAACTAACTGGCCTACACTATACAGTGTTGAATTGAAGATTGACGCTAAACCTCTCAGATGGTCAGCTTATGTACCAATTTTCTTACAGCTAGAGGCAGCTTCTAGATGAGAGATAAGCTGTCGTAGTTGAAGCCCCATTGCCAATGCACTATTGTGGGCATTATGAAGAGTGCCATGCATAGTTGACGTGCGTTTGGAGCGCGGTAGTGGCGCCTTGATGGATGTTATTGTTGAAAGTATTGAGTCCAGCTTTCCTATGATGTATTTGCTGGCTAGTGGTTCCTTTACAAAGTACGATTTGATACAATTTGTGCCTGTCATTTTTATTTGAAACAATTTTGACAGATTATCAACTGATTTGAATATCTAAAGAACGTCTGCGCTTTTTTGTGTGGTCCAAGTTGGTTTAGTTGAACTATATATTATGTATTTCATTTCTATTTAATCAAATAAGTGTCAAAGCTTATTCTTCGCATTAAATTTTGGTAAGCAGCTTTCTATTTTTTTGTTGTTTTTTTTTTAAAAAAGTCCCCTACAAGTAGCAGCCATTTCTAAGTCCAGCACATCAAAGATCCTGCGGTTTCTGAAATTCGCAAATAGGGACCGTTATGCTATTTATAAAGAAGATATTTCAAACAACGAGTTTCAATGCTGTTTTAAAGTGTTATTAAATTATCAGTTTTGGACGTAATCTCTGCAATTATCTAAATATGTACAAATGTTTCCATTATTTCTGCTCTAAACAGCCATTAAATTCTGATTAACGAACTAATAATTATAATTTTAATAAATCTAATATTAGTGCAATACTTCTTATATATGGTGGAAAGAGTGGTTAATTATAGTGTTAGCAGTAGTTTTTATTGAACACCATCTGGATTCATTCAAAAGACTTGGGATGGGCCCAGCTAGTCATGTTGCCTTAGTTATGAATCTTTTCACTAACATCTCTAATTAATGGTAGTAAAAAAGAAAAAAAAGGTTTCAGTAATGTGACGTCATTTCCGTCTAATTTTTATTTTTATTATTTTTATTTTTGTTTCTCTAATCTCATTAAAATCCATTCATAACTTTATATATATCCGTTGTATTATTTTTTTATAAATAAACATATCCTTAATTCATCCAGGAGCAATGGCGCCCCATACAATTTAGAGATTTTTAAAATGCTTTAATTTTTTTTTTTTTTTTAGTATGCTTTGCTATATAAATAAAAGTATAAAAGAATGCAAAGAGCCATTTGTGCTCTGTAACAAAGGCGTATGCGACATCCTCCAAGTCTCCTTACCGTGGTCACTGGTGTATTGCCGCTCGATCTTACCCAGAAGCATAAGAAAGGGGGAATAGTACCCCACATATGAGTTCTTCCTGAATTTGCATCACAGACTATCGTTCGATGTTTGGAGCTTTCCCAAACCGTAACACCTTATTTCACCGGCCATGGGGAGTTCGACTCAAAGCTCTATGAGCTGGGATTGAAAGATTCCTCAAATTGTGATTGCGGTGAACGGGACACAATGCACCACGTTCTCTTCTGGTGTCCTCTCCTCGACGAGGCGAGAATCCATATGGAATTCAAGCTGATAAGTAGGGAAGAGAAATGGCCAGGACACTGTAAAGAATTGACGAAACATGCACAAAAATTTAAAGAGTTTATGGAGTTCGCTCGAGAAGTTGCGATTCTAAGAAGGACTGCACGGTTAACTGGCGGTCCGCCTCCCCATGGCAGGGACGGTAACTTGCCTACTACGTAGGCAAGACGAAGTGACCATAGTCACCGGTTCTGGCCCTGTGCGCTAGGTTCGGTGGCCTGGAGTGTGTGATAAATAATAATAATATATATGTAAATGCCTTGAATAGAATGTGCATAGAAAAATTTTCATTTTGGCTTTTAGAACGCTGTCATATAGAGCTGATTTATAAAGTAGTTGTCTAATTTGTATTGTATTCAACAAACGGTTGCCTGCAGTGTATGACACTTCAATAAGCATTGTTAATTAGACGTTTCCTTCAGTTTTCAAACTTTTTGTCACACTTTATATACTCAATCCCCAAAAAATGGGATACTCAGTTTTTCATTAATAAATAACATTTATTGCAACAATCTATTTTTAATACAATTAGTTAGCTAAATAATATCTTGTCGTGTTAATTTTTTATAATAGCACTTGATTTGGATTGATATAGAAAATAAAATAAAAATAAAAAATGAAAAAGAATGAAAAAATTAACAATCTTTTATACAAAATTTTAATTTTTTTAATGTGTCTCACCTCCTTCTACTTGGATCCTCATTTACCGGGGACAATATTAAGGGCCCTTATTTGATGGGACATCGATGCAATCTGGTTTTAAATGGTCTCTTCATTAAATCCTTGTCGAATGGCATCCAGTTCTTCTTGTAGGGCAATGCGGAGCAGTTGCAGAGTAGTTAGAGGCTGATCACGCGCTGTAACATGTCTCATATGTGTTCTATAGGATTCATGTGCGGAGAATATGCAGGCCAAAAAAATTACATTTATACGGACTTCCTCCAAGAAGCGGGCGACAACTCTAGCTTAGATAGTCTGGCGTTATCATGCACTAGCATGTAGGTCCAATAAATGGAGCAAACGGTACGGCCAGAAGAACTTCTTCAACATATATAGCAGCGGCCATTGTGTCAGCGCCATTTTTAATATCAATTAACTCGGCGCGGGCCTCTAAACTTATCCACACCACACTATAATTGTTTGTCGTTGAAAAGGAGCACTTCCGCTAGCATTGCATTGAATAAAGCGCTAGCGTCTGAAGATTAGACACTAAATCGCGATTTATCTGTGAAAAGAACAGACCCCCCCATTGCTCCACAGCCCAATGGAGATGCCGTCTGCAAAAGCTAACCTGGTTGCACAATGATTCCTGGTTAGTATTCGCCCTGATGTTGGGTCAACTAGCCGTCAGACCTACTTCTCACCTCGATCGTCTTCGAACAGATTCAGAGCTCATGGTGACTCTCCGAACTTGTAATAAGTTATCCCTGAGCTCTCTAGCTATAAGAAACCGATTGCGTAGAATTTGAGAGAGATAGAAATCGGTTGTCTTGATATGTTGTGACCCTTACTACCATCACCATCAAGGCCTCCCACTGTATCTCCCAGTTTCCTAAAATGCACGATTGCTCGATGAACCGCAGAACGTGGTCGACGAACATTTTTTGCCACACATATCGTATGCCACTTGTCCTTTCTCCGCAAGAGCGACTACTCTGACGGCATCCTCAAAAGAAATGATCATTTTCTTTTGTTAATAAAGTTAAACAAGTAAAAGTAATTTAACGATAATTATAAAAAGAATGTGGAATTAAAAAAAAAAAAAATCTGTTCGGTATTTAATATAAATTTAAATTTGCCGCCAACAGCGTACGATAATTTATTAATTTATTAGGCTGTCCCAAGAGTACAGAGGGGTAACCTGTGCATTTTTCCCTCTCTCCGTCAGTCTCTGTGCAACACTTGGACGAGTAAGTCGTTATGGAACACTCTTTGAAGTAAGTTGTAGTGCAGAAGTAAATCTGTCTATACAATCCATGTCAGTTCGGTTGCCTAAGTTTAACTTTTTCGGTTTTCCTGGGTAGTGTTAATAAACTGGTCTTTTATCGAGTAAGCGGCTTCGGTTCTCTACTGGCCTGCTTGAGCTCATTGTGAAACTACATGGTTGTTACTTCCGGTTTCCCGCCGTGCAGCTTCTGGGAGCCCGTTTAATTATTATCTAGAATCATCAGCCAAGTAGCAGTGAGTGTATTGCTCAAGACTCAAGAATTACAGGCATATAAGAATTATTTCCTTATTCCTATTTTTTCCTCTCCCCTTATCCCCGATATCAACATATGAGTCTCCCAACACTGGTTACAAAGATTCTGCGTTCCAAGTTAAGCGCCATTACTTTGACTTATTGAAAGTGATAATAAATAATATTTGATACCCATTTTAAATTTAATTTATATATTAATTTTTTCCATATAATTTTTGATATTTTAATTTTTCATTTGCTTACCAATTATATACAGCCCACTTAATATTTTTACTCAATTTATATTTTTAATTATTTTTCCTGTATTTCCTGCACAGAACCTACCAGGGTGTAAACAGAGACCATCCATGGTATCTCATCTCAATATTATTTTATTATATTTTGTTGTATTTACTAAACTAAACAAAATCATTAATAACGATGTCTATCACAGACCAAGAAGCCACATTAAATGAATTTCTATTGCTTTCAATTTTTATTCTCAAGAAAGTTAGGAGTTTTTGTGATTAAAGTATTGTAGATAACATTTTTATTAGTTATAAACATAAATATACCAAATTGCAGAATTATTATGTTTTTATTAAATAGTTTTGTATTATTGTAAAGTAATGAAGTTCTTTTTTCTTCATTTTCTTTTAACTACGGTTACATCAATCATCATTCTGTCTTTGTGATTATATCTATCGACTGCAAAAACCAACATTCTTTCGATTATCATCACGATTTTTTCTATCATTATTGTGATCCTTCTATTCCTCTATTTATTTTACTTTACAAAAGGATTAAATATAATATCCATAAGCGTTACCGATGACAATAAATCTTCTGTTACTTTTTAAAAACTCTTTTGGACTTAGGTATGTTAAGATGTCGGCCGGGATCCCGCTATAATCCTTTTTATAAAACTGTGGTAATACTCTTCTTATAGATAAATAAAGATAAATTTCCCTTCTTTTTTTTTTATTTTAGCTGTGTTCTGCCCTACCTAGCTGCTTACCTGGGTGGGACATTCCATTTCTTGATTACAGTAACCGTAATGGTTAGATCTGTGTCACTTAAATCCATAAAAACGAACACTATATAATTAGGGGTATTGTATACAATGTTTGAAACTTTTTTTCTTTTTCTTAGTAAAAAGAAGTATTGCGATCGTGTCAAATTTTGGAAATGGGAGTATGTGTGTGAAAAAAATATCCTAAAAACGAATAATCGCAGGAAGGCTCAAACTTGGTATTCCCTTCAGGCTTTAGGTATTGTCACTTCATCTGATTATCTCCGAATTGATAGAAGTGCGACTTTACTGAATGGTTTCTTCATTTTTTTCACGAAAACAGCTCCAACGATTTCGTTCACTTTCTACATACATTCCTTTTATCTGAAACATTCCCCCCCGGGAAAATGTAATGTAGCATATTATATATAGTTAGTAGAACCATACATTTTTATTGTAATGGTAGGTACTTCAACTTTATTGAAAAAGAAATCTTTAAAGTTGTTTCCCTCAAAAGTGATTTAAATAAAAGTGAAAGGCACTTTTGTGTGTTTAGAGAGTATACGAAGCTTAAAGAAAATCGTAGGAATAATTATTTGAGAAATCGGTTAATGCTCAAAAAAAAAGACACATGTCCGATAGATGGATTTTGATCAATATCTTATTGACAGATGAGGTATTTTGAAAAACATACGCTAAAAGCACTCTTTTCGTATTCATTGGACCTGAAAACGTATATTTCTGGTGAAAACTCAATTTCACATGTGACGCGGTCGCAAAACTTCCTCTAACGGAGAAAATATTATACGTTGTTTAAATGAAAATTAAGTAATGAATAATGTAGTATATCAATAGATTGTTTCCATTATCTAGAAATAATGTTCAAGATTAATTTACTTAATTGAATGTACAAAATAAAAAACAAAACACACACATACATATATATACAAACACACTAGTTATAAACAAGAATGCAGTCTCAGACCAGTAGTAGTGCTCAGTAATTGTGAACACAGATCTTAATTGTTCTCCTTTACTTGGTTGTTACTCTTTTAACGTTAAATGTAAAGAATTCACTTATCTATTACAAAGTCCTTATCTTTTTTTCTCTCTCTCTCAACATTGTTACATTTAATGCTGTTAAATAGTAACACTTTTGTTATAAATTTAACAAAGTTGTTTTATTTTATAACAATGAAAATACTTTATAAAAATAAATGCTGTTGTTTATTTTAAATCTTTTGAAAACTACTTTTTTATTTTAAATTTGTTGCATTTAAGATTCTCTTTGAACCCCGGTTCTCTATATATTCAACTACTCAGTAAAACATCGAGTCCTTGCTACAGAACAATCAGTAGCCTCCCGCTGGAACAACTGTATGATAGAAAGATACGCGCAACCAGACCATTCGGCCTAAGATGCAAAGACGTAATTACAGAAAAGAACATTTCTATGCCTACAATGTTTTATCTCCACCAGAATACGATAGCCCACTGGATAAATTCCCCCTATAATAGTTGGTTCATCTCTACTTAAATATCCTAAGGATTCAACCTCAGTGTCCATTTATGAACAGTATTACCTAGAACTTATGGATCGAATGAAACCCACATGTGTTGTTTTCACTGACGGGTCAAAGAATCTACAAGGCTGTGGGGCTTCTGTTGTAATCTGTGACAGAATCTACAAGTTCAGGTTGCCGTCTTTAAGTAGCGTATTGCGTATACCAAGTAGAACTGTATGCAATTCACGTGGCACCGACTATTGTCGGAGGAATTGAGGGGCACATAGCAAAATGTTCAGACTCAATGAGCTCCTTATACTCTATAGAACAAATCTATTCGAAGCACCCAAGTGTACATATCCTGCCGGATGGTTAAAAGGAAAATTCGTCAAGATTGGCAAGATGAATGGACCTCAGTGAGTGATAACAAACTTAGTTGTTTGGATTTATATATTTGATCATCGAGTCATAGGCCAATAGGTTCATTACAAAAAAAAAAATTCTCTTAATGATATTATATAGTTGATGGAAACAGTAAAGATGTAAGAATGTAAAGGTGAAAGAATAAGAAATAGGATGTAAAGATGTAAAGAAGTACGCAGTTTCTCAAAGATAACCCTGAAAAGATAATCATGCCGGAAAAATATTACAAATATTTAAATAGGCAGAGACTGGTATTTTATATATATATTGTATTGTATATATATTTATATATTAAGAAACTCGATTAGCAGTTTTCAGAGAGTTGCGAAAAAGAAAACAACTCTTACATACACACACACACACACACACAGAGCCCCCAAACTAGTAGGCCATCCCTTAAAAAGGAATTTCTTTTTAACAACCGATTACCAATTAGCGTAAAACCAGAGAAATACGTACAACCATTTAGCTCATTTTGCTTAAATTTAGCACGCAATCAATCCAAGACTTTTCCAAAAATCATTATCCATATATCTTGTTCTATTTTTTTTTTTTTTTTTCTTAATTTAAGGCGTCTCAACATCTGAGGTCATTTGCGCCCGGAGCCCTCTCACTGCACTGCCGGCCTCCGGACAGTGTTCTCCCGTTACAGACAACACTGTCCACCACCGGACAGTGAGCTGTACGGGCTTCTAGGAAGAGAAAATCTAAGAGTAGCACGGCTGGATTCGAACCCGTGATCTCCGCGTTGCTAGTCCAGCGCGCTACCACTGAGCTAATCCCTTCCCTCTTGTTCTATTAGTTAATGAAATGAAATGAGAGGTAGGGAAAATAAAATGAATTTTTTAAGTAATAATTATTATATTTTAATCGTTGTGGCTGGTTCGCAGAGAAAGCATCAGAGATATTTTAATATTGATTTCTCTTGTTCATGAATGAATTTGTGTTGAAACAACTCGATACGTTAAACTGGTGTAGTTTGTGTACAAAAGACAAAAAACTAGATTTGTTGAATACGAAACTCGGATGCTACTCCCTCGCGGAACTGGGTTCTATTCATGATGATGACCTTAAGAAAATGTATAATTATGGGTAATATTTCTCCTGCAGGAGTAGGGTTTAGAAATTGGTACTTTATAGACAAAGCTTACCGCTACTATTCCCCCACTCCACCCAGAACCCTCCAAAAATCAATTTTTGCGGTAAAATGTTTGAAACAAAAGTGTATAGATAATATTCGAAGTAAAGTTGGCATCTCCGTTGATGGATTTTACCCGAAACCTTGTGTCAGATGCGATAGTATCTAACGGGAATACCAAGATTGAGCTTCCCCTGCGATTTTTTTTTTTTGAGATATGGCTACACATACACATCCGAATATGCGCTAAAAACTATTTTCTCGTACTCAGGGGACCTCAAAACATGTGTTTCCGGTAAAATCTCAATTTCGAAATTTATAATGAGCGGAATGGAATGGCTTCCAGATAAGGATTGTTGATTGCAATTTTTTTTAAGCTTATTCCTGCTTTAAATAAATAAATAAGTGGCTTCTTAGAAGATTATTCTTTAGATAAAGTATATATACGTTATAGAAGATATAATTCATTGGCAGAATGTGTTGGAAAATTGCTTTAACAAATTATTGTATGTGAAATTGATGTGATGATGAGCTGTTATATATACATGTGTGTGTGTGTGTGTGTGTGGGGTGCCTCAGTTCTTTATAAGATCGGGAGAGTGTATGTAGTAAATCGGTCCATCATATTACACTTTCTAATTTCACTGATCACTGAACTTTCAGAATATTCTATTTTATCACTGTCCATATATTATATACTCGTATACAATATAATAGCTAATATTTATCATAATACTCTATAAATAAATTTATAATATAATACTTTCTCTTTACTGCAAGAGAAACGATCCAATCAAATTTTCATAATTTATCGGAATTATATATTTTGAGATCTTTTTAGTCAGAAACAAAATCGTGATTTTTAGTCACGAAAACTAAAATAAAAAATTAACCAGTAATGTGGCGCTGTCTCGATAGATGGAACTTTATTGTCCAATGCGCTGATGGTACCAAATCGCAATATAAAATTTGAACTTCTTGCGATTTTTTTTTTGTTTTTGAGATATTTTGTTCGCACACTCACAGACTATTCGTTAAAAAGACTTTTTTCGTACCCAGGGAATCTCACAACATGTATATTTCGTGATAACTGAGTTTCGAAAACTTGACACGATCCCAATATTCCCTTCTTACAGAGTAAGAGAAAGTTAGTAATTGATCAATATTTATGTCTGTTGTGTGTGTGTGTGTGTTTGTGTGTGTGTGTGTGTGTGTGTGAGAGAGAGAGAGAGAGAGAGAGGAAGAGAAAGGTATGTGAGGGAGAAGAACAAAATATAGCCAGAAAATTCCAGGAATCTGAAACATTATATTGGGTTAAGTTTTGATCCTAATTTGATCATTTACGGAGATTATGACTCAAAATCTATTATCTAAAAATACGAATTTACGTTTTTTTTTTTGTTTTTTTTTTTTCAACTTTCACATTTTATTTCACATATACAGACAAATATGTATGTATAGCAGTATCATTTTAAGCATTTTTCCAACCAATTTTTGTGGGGAATGTCGTTTGTTTTAAAACCAGATTTTTTAACTAGATATTCTATTTTACCTTTTCTAGCTCTTAAAAAAAAAAACAAAAAAAAAACTAAAACTAAAACAAAATAATAATGTTAAACAATAACTCTAGTATTATGATTATTACACAATAACTAGTTTGATTCTATATCATAGTTAAAGGAGATTGTCCCTCGCTGAAACAGCACTCAAAACACGAACACTGAAATAATTGACAATTGTGATTATACTTACTATACTAAAAAATACCGTTATGTAAGCTAGTTTGTTCCCTTTCACTATTGCTTGTGGCCAGTAATTTGGTTTTTGTTTTTTTTGCAAAAATCTATAAGAAAATTGGTTCCGTTGTTCTATTCGTAAGTCTATAATTTCCGTTTGTAAGCTTGAGCCTAACTATTGTTAGTAATTTTTTGTTTTTAGAACACATGTTCAAATGAGACAACGTTCAAGAATATTGGTTTTAGATCAATTTTGTCCATTGCCAGCAATAAAGGATCTATCCAAGCTATAGTACACGATAAAATAGTAATTCTAGGTCCTTAATAAATAAATAAATGTTGCAAGTAGTTTTAAAATGTCCAAGAAATAACTGACAGCATTATGAATCGTTGGGAGTCAGTAAATCATCTCTAAATTCTTCCATAAAATAAAGAAAAGTAATGTCTGTTTTTTTTTCTTCGTGCAGTCAGTTTTAGTTATGAGCGAAAAACAAACTTCTTTTAATATGAAATAAGCAAAAAATGATGGTTGACAGAAGCCTAAGAATAAACTTTTTAGCTTTAAAAAAAAAGTTTATTTTTTCGACATTTTAAAGACACCTTCTAGGAGCTCTAGGAGAATTAGACGAGTTCCCCTTTTCAGAGGACTCCTTAGCAGGTCTTGAGAAAGTACACCAAAGATATATGCATCTTTTTATTCTTTCCTTATTCTTTATAAATCCTTATTCATTTTTAAACAATTCTCATGTTTCGCATCCAGAGAAGACCACATTCTTCACTAGGGAACGTTAGAGCTTCATTTTAGTCTCCATGGTAACTTCTTTTTTCTAGAGGAATGCTCTCACTTTTGTTGTTTATGTCTTTATCACTTTTGCCTTCTCGGCTTAGAGCAGGAAGAAACGGAATGAAATGCAATCAGTCAAGGATAAGTTTCCCTGAAGGAATATAGTCTTATGGATGGGAGACAGGTTCTAGCAATTTCCGATGTAATTGGCAAGAGAGGAGAGGTGCAGAGATACAGAGAGAAGAGGTGCAAAATGAAAGTGGTAAGGAGCTGATTAATATTTGCGAAGAGAATAATATGAAAAATCATTAATTTTTTTTTATCACCGAGGCTTACACTACAAATATACTTGACTGATCCAAAAAGTACAATTCCATATTTGATTACGTGATAATAGAAAAAGATGAAAATGCAATAATTGTAAAAGACGTTTTCAACGAAGCAAAGTGTTTTCTATTATATAGAAACCAATTTTTTCTTTATTAAAATATTTGGAGGCATTATATAAATGTTAATATATTTAAATTTTTAATGATATTAATGAAATGTATCAAAAGTTATATTAATATAAATGTTGATTACAATATTCCAAATAAATTATTAATTATTAGCATGTATTCTCAACTATTAAATATTATGGTATTAATATTATATATTATTTAACTAAGTCAGTGATTTAGTTAGTTGTTATTGAATGATGCAAGAGATTGATGTACGTGCGATAGGAGGAGAAACCGCTGTCGCTTCTTGTGTTTTCTACTTGTAAAGCCATCCTCTAGGAACTTGTTTTTGATATTCATGAGTCTTGGTCGCTCTCTTCTCCGATATTCAAGGGCACTTAATACTACACAGATCACAATTACAGGATACTAAACCCCAGCCTGTCAAGGGCTTCATTCTATTGATAGAAAAGGAGTTCATTGTACATTCATACCTTTCACAATATCTCTATTAATTTTATAATAATTTTTATTGCAAATATTTTGTTATGGTTTTATTGAATATAAATGAATTAAAGTCTAATGGAATCAGTTATCAAATTCACCACACAAAAGCTGGACTCAATAATTCCATTATTGAAGGGTCTACTTTGTGCTTCCAAGCGACGTCAACTACGCATTACCTTCTCTGTCATGCCCCCTAGAATGTATTGGAATGAACTTCAACTTCGTCAGGAAGCGAATCTCTCCTAGAAGTAGGAAATGTCTAGTGTTAGGAGAAACTGGGTATAAAACACTGGGATTCTCAGGGCTTAACATCAGTCTCCAGATCACCGTGAAGGAGTTAACAAGTCTCATGATCTACCTTGAAAAGTTCATCAAGCCTAGCCCACCAGCTTATCCATCTTTAGAACAACAAGCAAGAGTTCTAACTAGACACATCACCCTTCAGGCGACACATATCAGCCAATGCTACCATTCTACATTCATATACCACGCTGCTAACATCATAACTCTTCACTCGGTCACTCTACCGTTTATAAACTCTTCTTTTCTTTATCAGTAAATTGTTAAAATATAAGTTTTGGAAAATTTTATCAGTTGTTTATTCACCATTTCACCAGTCACAACCATTTCCAGTTACCATTACAAAAAATACTATGAATTCAAAATATTAGGGGATTCGCTTTTAGAGCGAATCATCACAGTTAACATCAGTCGCAAGAGATAGGCTTCAGTAAGTTAAAACAACAGAGGTGCGAGCGATCACCATTTTGGTTTCCTAGTCATGGGTCAAAACTTTAAATCTCATATTGTAATTAGTACTAGTTCACCAACTTTCTTCAATAGAACTGAGGCTCTTCCTAGAATAGGCACTTCATTGGTTATTTCGCTGTGGTTTAATTTATTAAATATTTTGCATTTTTGTTAATACTTTTTGCAATCAAGTGATTATTATCTTCATACTATACCACTTTTATCGTTTCATAAACATTTCTTAGTCTACTGCGAGGACATTATTAATAGAACTTCCCTCTGTAAAATTACTTAAATTATATAATAGTTCCAGTAGTGGAGGGAACAACGATAACTAAGTATTTATTAAGCAAATTTCTACGTTTAGGATAATTTGTCAATTTGGATCATGGTAATTGCGAAAAGAGAAAGGCGGATGGATTTATTAATTGATTAAAATAGAGCCTCAATAATTTTGTCGAATTCCTTTTGGATCGTAAAACATCAGCTGACCATATGTCTCAGCGGTTCACACGCTAATGCACCGTTGATTAATGGGGCAAAAAAAAAACGACCTACAGGAACACTATGTTTTTATATATTATTACGAGAAAATTTAAATTTGGCGAATGTGTTCCAGTACATTTAATTTTCACCCTTGAATCATACATATGTAAATTAATGGATTGAATAATATCGAATTTATTGCAATAATTTATTTATTAATGGTTGATCCTTTTCTGTTAATGTGGTTTCCCGACTAGTGAGGTTATAAGATTTTTGTGACCTATTTCCAATTTATCTAATTTATCTGATTAAGCAACGGAATGTTAAATATTTGATCGTTAGTAGTTTCATGTTAAAGACTGATATGAACTATAAAGATTTTCGTTACATTTTAATTAATATGAACATATTCTAAGTATCTGAACGTTTTCGTTGTGTACAAGGCTTTGAGCGATGTTAAGATAGAATTTGAGGCCAATCTTGGTAAAAAATATTAATCCTAATCTGTAACTGAGATACTCCACATTAAGAGGTGAACTACTAAATTTGAATAATGAGGAAGATAAGATGCTCTAGGTGTATTATTTACATCTCTGCTGTGTAGGGAGAATATCTTTCATTTTTTGACAAAATGGCCAAAATTAAGTCTGCTTCGTATTAAATACTTGAGATGCTCTAATATTTCCGCCCCGCAGATTGTTCGGCTATTATTCTCTTCTAGGCTGACATCCACTTGTAAATTTCATTAGAAAAGCTTGGAGTTTTAGACTTCCGATTTCTTATTGGCGAAATCCTTTCATTTCAATAAATTAATGTCATTATTTTTAGCAAGAAGTTGTTTTACTTTATTCATGTCATTTGTCATGTTTTGCACTGCCATCATTATAACAATATATTACAAGGATTCTAATATATTCAAGGATTTTTTTCTGTTTTAATTTATTATCATGTTCTTTATTTTTATTATTATTATTTTGCAATTTATACACAAAATTTTGGAATAGTTTTTTATCACTTTTCACTGTTAATTATTTTATTGATCTTTGTGGAAGGAGTCACGCCCCCTCTCTACCAAGATTTATTGCTCTATTAGCTTTTAAGAGTAACGACCCTGAAGAAGCCCATTGCAACATGGACGAAACGTCGGATTCTAGCAAACCACTGACGCGGTATCAACACGGAACCTCAAGTGTATTTCAATTATTTTATTGTCAGTATTACTAATACTTTTCCAGCTCTTCTAGAAAAGTATTAGCTGAGGTTGGGAGAGGCCTTATGCCTTATAGTGAATATCAAAATTAATTTAATTTTTATTTAAGTTTTGTAAATTTTATAAATTCAGTTCATTTGTATTTAATTTTTTCCAAAAGTTACTTTTTTATTTCAACAATTTCAAGTTATGATACGAAAAGAAGTTAAATATTGTTTTTATTTTATATTTGAGTTATGTTATTGTTTTTATTTTTTTTATCAATGTGGAATGTATCTGGTTTAAATAAAGGCTTATTAATATTATTATTATTATTATTATTATTAGTATTATTACTAACACTGCTATTATATAGTAATATAATCTCTATTAATCACTTTTTCTTATATTATTTGCTTATGTTTGTACCAACTCTTGGAGACCGTCTACAATTCTTTTTTACATCTCTTAAGTTATGTGCTAATTGTATTTTTTTAAAATTATTATTATAATAATTTTTTAATTATTATTTATTAATAGTTTATTCTATTTTTTAAAATTTACTGCCCGTCAACATCTATGAACTTTGGCGCCCGGAGCCTTCTCGGTGCACTGCCGGCCTCCGGACAGTGTTCTCTCGCTATATAGACAGCACTGTCCATCACCAACAGTGAGCTGTGGAGGCTCTAGGAAGAAAAAAATCTAAGGCTAGCACTGGAATTGAACCCGGGGTCCTCCGCGTCTGAGTCCAACGCGCTAACCACTGAGCTAATCCTTTCCCTAAACTACTACACGTTTATTATTATTAATGTGGACTTATTCTTCAATTAAGATGTGACATGACTAAATTTTTTCATGTAATCATAAACAGAATTACTTTAATATTAAAGAATTGGAGGTTTCTTTCAAATGTAATCTTCAGATACTAACTGACGAACTGGTTACTTTTACGAAATCACATTCCAAACTGTACGGCCTTGTGCCACTAAATATTTCTATAGATCCTCACTTTTGTTTCTTTCTTTCATTCATTCATAACATTTGAATTAACTACTGAATTTTGATTTTTTTTTTTTTTTTGTATTTAAGATTAAATTAAAAAATAGGTTTCCTTCTTTATTTCTATTAATCATTTAGATAAACATAACAACTAATATAATTGTAAATAGAATATAAGTATTAATGTTGTATTTACAATACCACTTGAAGCTTGAACCTAGAAAACTTGAAATAGTTTTAAATCACAATTCCTAGGGAAATATCTGTAAAAAAAAAAAAAAAAAAATGGATTACCATCAAGAATATCGATAAAAAACAGAAACACAAGTGTCCATCTGTAAAATAAAAACCAAAAAAACACTGCGGTAGACATATTTATAAAAAGTAGGTATTTTACATTTTATGGCATAAAAACAAAAACAAAAAAGAATAAATAAATAAGCCCCTTTCCCGGACAAATAGAACGGGGCGCAATATATATATATAAAATATTTGTATGTATGTATATATGTGTGTGTGTGTGTGTGTGTGTGTGTGTGTGTATAAGCGATAAAATACCATACGTGTACTCTACAAAATATAGGAGAAATAGTATCGAATAGAACGCGTAGACTTTATCGCCCCTTGACTAGAGTTGGAAGGATATAAAAATACCTGCAACTCACAAGAACTCACTTTTTTTATCCACTCGCTTACCCGTGTGACATATAAAAAATATTTATGGCTTTTGTGACTTGCATAAAGTAAAATAAAAATAAAAAACACAGGAAAAAGAAATTTGTTGAGATTTAGAAGTTTGAAGAAGGTTTATTGTTACGGCTAACCATAAATTGTACTCAAATAGTTATTTAAACAATAAAACATAAATACAAAATAAAAATAACGAAAATCTGATGTGAAATAATCACAGGACTTTCACTTACTGTTGTTAATACACTAACTATATATAAAGTGACGAATTTTCTTTACACTTCAAATGTGACTCATTTGTCATAACAACACCCCTCCCCCGGCAGGTTGATTACATTATAGTCCAACAGACAGCGCCACCAACAATATTGAACAAATCACATTAGACATTTCAAACTTTATTACCATTAATTCCGCAGATTTCCCAATAATCAATTTTTTCTGGAAAAGTGCTAGAAATAAAAATAGGTTTTTTTATCTGTACAGATTGAGCATTCCAAGTTTTCCATGAAAATCCGTTGTAAACAGTTGATGATTTCCACTTTGTAGGATTTTGTCCCGTGTTGAAGGAGTTTCGAGTCAGGTGGCTAGGAAATGATAGCATTTAGCAGGAGAGAGCTAATAGTCTATTAGAAAGGCCTGCATGACTGAGAGAGGATTTGTATAAATACGTTCTGCAAACTAGGTAATACACAGCGTTTCTCATTGAATAATTTATTATGAAGCTTAAATTGAATCGTTTTGTTATAAAATTGAATTTATATCTTTTAAATCACTGTTTAGGTATTTTTTTTATATTAAATATTGTTCACTAATTAAAATACTATTAACTACTATTCATACTTTTATTATAATATGTATTCTGGTTTCAGATTTATTTATTTTTATTGATTTTATTTTATTTTTTCTTTATTTTATATATATATCTGTGTGTGTATTATATATATATATAAAATGTGGTGGGAGTCGATGGTTGGGTTTTACAAGTAGGGGGAGTGACATGAATTGGCTGCTGTTAAACGGTATGTGTGCTATTAAGCTTCTCGATGATCATGCACTAATCCAACTTTGTTAACGATGTTGGATTAGTACACATGTACTTGATTTATTCCCTCAAATTTTGAAATTAGTGCTAAGCTGATTTATAGCGTTTATACATATAAATAGTTTTATAGTTTGGGTCTTGTACACAATTAGAACTATCTTTTAACAGGGTAATTTATCCGTTTCGAAAATTGAAGGTGTAAATATTTGAATGAAAATGATTGTCTATTTGGTAGGGGGATAATTTGTTTTGCTTTTTTTTGTTTTTCAACAGGAAACGGTTGGAATTGATTTGATATCTGTGAAATTTATGGCATAGCTTAGTACAAAGTCGACCTAGAACTAGATCTTACTGTATATTTAGTTGAAATATTCTGTAATGGGTTAGCTTGAGAACTTGTTGCTGAGGTGGCCCGGCAACATGAAGAACCACGAGATTTTATTTCCACTAAAGAGGCTGCCTTGAACACGCCTCATTTGCTCTTGAACGTCATTTCCTTCACTCCAAATAGTTATACCATCTTAAAATTCCGAACCGCCTCATTATCCTACATATGTTGAGCGTTTCCCAAGGAGCACCATGTGGAAGTGGAGATTGGAATTGCCCCACAATCCTTGTAATCCACCTGGAAAGCATCTGGAAGACATAGCCTGCCCAAGTTTCTGCGATGGAGACTGTGAACAACGGTTATATAATGCTATGTTGAGTAAAGTTGTCGCTAAAGGCTTAATGTACCATTGTGTAATCAAAGAAACTATCTTTCATTTTCTTTATAGTTCATTTTATATAGATTTTTAGTAAAATTCTTGATTCTTTTAAAAGAAAAAAATGTAAAATTGCAAGTTGAGGTTTCTATGATAAACACCATCATCAGAACATTAGAATTTCAATTTATTTACCATCAGAATATTATTAAATCTTATTGTAAATAATCTACGAAATGTGATAATCATCTTAATTTAATGAAATATCAATATTTCATAACAATTAATTAATTAATTATTTATAGTTAAAAATAATAATTAATGAATATTGAAAGGAAAAATTCACTAATATAATCAGAGGAATAATAATTAAATTGTTTTATTACCTTATCTGAGTAGATATCGAACGAGAATAGTGTGTAAGAGCGGCTCCGGCCCGCTAAGACCACTAAACAGTACAATGCTTTTACCCATAAAGAATTATTAATGTGCTAACTGTAAAGGTGTGCCATATCTATTTTACTTTAACTATAATACTACAATGTAGCCAATCTCTGTGTATAATACTACAAATCTATCAACTAGCTAATGAATTATATTGTGCTAATTATCAGCTTTTGGGCGATTATTTTTTTATTTTGAACTTATTTCTTATATAAATAATTATTTGATTTTTAATTTTTTTTTTTTGTAATTAAATATTTACGATACAGTGTGCATCATTAGCACTTCAAAGATCAAGTAGGCGGTTAGTTAGTTTAAAATTGTGAAGTGGATTTATTAACTTTCTGTTATTCTGGTTGTGTCAAACTTTCGAAATCGAGTATCCACCGGAAATATGTGTTTTGAGGTCCCTTTGAATAAGAAAGAAATATTTTAGTGTGTGTGCGTGTGTATGAACAAAATTATGTCAAAACTAAAAAATCACAGGAACTTCAAACCCGGTATTCCCTTTTGGTTCAATTATCACATCTGGCTCGAAGGGTTCAGACAAAATCCTCAACCGGAAGTGCAGCTGTACTGAATTTCTCTTCTCCCAGTTTTTCACAATTTCCTCGAATACGGATCCAACTATTTTTTTTAAGCTTCGAATACTCACTACTTACATAAATATCTAACACTTTTATTTCAAGCATTTTCCCATTATAATTTATTTTTTAGAATTTTGGAAGAACAGTAGCGTTTATACTTTCTTCTAAAGTACCACTTCAGTCCAAATTATGCTTCTTCTACTGATAGAATATTATTATACATTAGAATCGTGGATAGAATTCCAAATTTAAAGAAAATCAGTAAACCAGGTGTGCCATTTTACCAAAACTCAAAAACTTTTTTTAGTTTTGTGGAATTCTCTAGAAAACCACTATAATGGAATGTCCGACTTTTAGACTTTAAACTTAGACTGTCCTGGAATGCTAACTGTACAGATTATAATGGAGTTGATGAGGAGAGAAATTGGGATTGATTAATTAAACGAGATATGAAGACACTGTTATAATATTGCTATAAGTTTACACAAACTGCACTGCACTTGTAATGGTTTTATAGAATAAAGGGTTTGAGTAGAGTTATGACACGATGTGATGTATATGATTGAATCTGATAGATATACTCGTATGTCTCTGTCTGGCTTATATACAGGTTCCCCACTCTAGCCTGCTTAAGTGAGAGAGTACCAGAGAGAGTCTGTTTTCTCTCGGTCGGGCTTGTGCTGTCTCTCTTGCCGTTACATCATGGTATGTTTGTGTGATGAATTTAGTATCTCCGGGTTGTAATGAATGTGTGCGATTGGAAAATGTTTGGTGCTGGTGATCTCATGGTGTGTGGTGTTTATTAGCGTAATTGCCCAAGCGTTATTATGTACGCAAGTAAAGTCCTGTAGGAAGACTGTCATGTTGTATCAACATTATGGAACCGTCTGGAATTTTTGGTGTGAGGAGTGTATGTATTGACTGTGTGTGTGCGTGCCGGAATTATGATTTTATGTCGTATTGACAATGTTTCGGGTAAAGTTGTGTTTTGAATGGTATTAATTTGTGATGTTGTGTTGTCTGTTAAGAATGGAATTACTGTTTTTTGTATGGTTATGTTCAAGTTTTTAAAATTTATAATTACTTGAAATTTTGTGAGCAGGTCTCTCCCAATGATCATTTCAAATTCATTTTTCAGTTGGGACACTATGAATTTAACCTGAATTTTTGTGTTTTCGCCTATTGATAAATGAACGGTTGACATACCATAGTTAGGGATAATCTGGTTTGTAATCGATTTCAAGATTATATCAGATCTTTCGGGCCTCGATTTGACATGACTGACATCTATGAGGGAAGCGCCTGTGTCGATTAACGCTTTAACTTTTTTGTTTTTAATTTGAACAGTAATTAATAAATTATTCGAATTGTGGAGTATCGGGATTAGTACAGTGGCAGCCGTTTGAGAAAACGGCTGAGCGCCTAGTCGTTTTTTGAATTGAACCAGCATGCCTTTGCTGTGTGCTCACTTTATTATTACATTCGCGATTCCAGTGGTCGCCTTGACAGAACTTACACGGCGACGGTGGTTCTGAATCTACGTTCCTTTTTCGCCGCGATGTAACTACTTGGAATTTTTACTTGCATTCATTGTGCCAAATGCATACCAGCACAATGTTTGCAAGACGATGGCGGTTTTTGCGTGGATTCTACGGGCGTATCTGATTTCTTCATCGCAAATATTGAACCTTGCGGTTCTACGTTTTGAATATCCCTAAGGACTGTGGCATAAGCTTGTGCCTCATCCAGGGTTTTAGGAAGTTTTATGTACCTAAGCCTTAATTGAACTAGATAAAGATTTGATGAAGGCGTCTGTAGTTAATTTATCTACAAGGTTTTGTAAAGTTAGAAGTGGATTCTCTTGTGCTTTGAAAAGCAACGAGGTAGAAATATGTTTAATCCGATCAGAGAACGCTTCAAGAGTTTCATTTGGATTCTGATGCAGGATGGTTATTTGTTGCAAAA
Source organism: Triatoma infestans (assembly GCA_011037195.1). Classification (NCBI taxonomy): domain Eukaryota; kingdom Metazoa; phylum Arthropoda; class Insecta; order Hemiptera; family Reduviidae; genus Triatoma; species Triatoma infestans. Next base: position 38,364 of record JAAEAF010002690.1, on the reverse strand, counting down.
GAACAATGGGCGTTTTTTCTTTTTTAAATCTGTTACTTAGATTTTCTATTGCAGTCTGATAGGTGAGAGAGACATTATTATTGGCGCATTGATTCTTGTAAGTATCAAAATAAATTTTTGCGGGACCAGTCAATTTTAAAATCAAAATTTCTAATTTGTCTGCATCAGACCATCCCGACAGGACACTATAATTATTGAGTTGGTCGATAAAGATGGAAATATCGCTATTGTGCGAACCGTCGAATATAGGTAAATTGTTTATCATCTGGAGATTCCTGATATTCACAGAAATTTCCGTATTGCATTTATTTAAAAGGTACGCGATCGCCTCATCGGCTGTCTTTTGCTGACCATCAATCGTATAAGATGCCATATTCTTAATTTTCGATAAGCGTTATTTTAACACTAATAAATTACCGCCTATTGGGAGATCATGTTTTTTGAGTTCTTTAATGATATCGGCGCTTTTCATAAAAAAAAGTCGATAAGATTTTAAATGTAAAATTAATTGAGTTTAAAAATGAAATATAAATAAGTAAAAATGAAATATAAATAAATAATGAAATAAATATATGTAAATATGAAAAACTGAAAGAAATGACTTACCTTTATCTTCGAAAATGTTGAAGCTGAAGCGGGATTCTCAAACGCAGCCACCAATATAATGGAGTTGATGAGGACAGAAATTGGGATTGATTAATTAAACGAGATATGAAGACACTGTTATAATTACGTAACTATATGCTTACACAAACTACACTGGACTTGTAATGATTTTATAGAATAAAGGGTGGGAGTAGAGATATGACACAATGCGGTGTATATGGTTGAATCTGATAGATTGATGTCTAGATCTCTTACTGGCTTATATACAGGTTCTCCCCACTCTAGCCTGCTTAAGTCAGAGAGTAGTACCAGAGAGAGTCTGTTTTCTCTCGGTCGGGCTTGTGCCCTCTCTCTTGCCGTCACAGAATTTAAACTTTCTTCATTTTTATCATCACTTTTATTTGTAACATTTTTTCGAAAAAATTAATTCTAGACTGTTCTGCGGAATTTGTGGCATTATATTTCAAAGTACATGGGGTTGGTTCAGTGTTATTGGCACACTCTTCTTTGACTACAATATAATCATTCTATCACCTGCCTGGGGTAGGTACTTGTATCCCCACCACCTCTATATTTATGTTATGACAGACAAAATTTGATATTTAAAGAAAATTTGACATTTTACTTAATATAATTGTATCAACAGAACTAAGAGAAAATAGCTTTACATTTGAAAATAACACATTGCATAACCTCAATTCGATATACATGGGGTGTGTTCAACAAAGTTATTATTAACCCAAAGCATTCAAATATGACCCAAGGTCAAATTATATTTCATTGATCAGAATATTCCAGTTATGTTCATCATGTGTGTGAATGTGTGCATTTGGGTGTTGGTGAAAGTATATATATGTATTATCTGTGTACGCATTTCTGCTTCAAATAGGCTTTGTAATAATAACTCGTCAAACTTAAACTTTTGACCTTTTTTTTAATTTCTCTTTTTTTAATTTATTTTTGTATCCAATTTATGAATTAGATTGAAAAATTTAAATCGATCATCACGATTTATTAATCATGCATACACAATAACTATAATGGAAGGGATTAGCTCACTGGTAGAGCTCTAGACTCGCACGCGGAGATCCCGGCTTTGAGTCCAGCAGTACTGTACTGAGATTTTCTATTTCTAGAAGCCTCTACAGCTCACTGTTCGGTGATGAACAGTGTTGTCTGTAACGAGAATACACTATTATGCCGGCAATGGACTGAGAATTGGATCCGGGCGCCAATGACTCATAAGTGCCAATGACCAAGAAATGTGTTTACCTTATGCTTAGCCTAATAGTGTTTATATTTGATCCTTTGCGGTCTAAGGTTCCAGAGTAAATAAATAAACTACAAATAGATGATTAATAGTTATTATTATTGGGTACCCGCAAGTGCGGGGCCTAAGATAAAATGACTTTTCATTGCCTTCCTAACTTCCGAGTGTCGCAGAGGTTCCAATGCCAATAGCATTTCCAACGCTGTTCATAGTGTTGTTCTCATCACAACACTATAGCCAATCGAGCCATGCGTTGTACTCTTTATAGTATCTTCACAATTCTCCCTATTTGTATCCCTGCGGCGTAAAGCATCCTAGTTGTGATTAAATTCTCAAAAATCCAGTGTTAGCCTATGCATCTTAAACCCCAGGTACGCCCCGTGATTCTCCCGTAATACCAGAAACAGATGCTTTAATGCAAACATGTTCAGTATGGGGACAAGACATTAATTTTATTCGTTCACAAACATAATTCCTTGTCGAAGAGTCTGGGCCTTTCTATTTTCCTGCACGCAATAAATAAAACTACTGCGCTCTTATCCGGATTTACGGACAAGCCATGCCTCCTTCACCAGTTCTCCATGTGTATCAACCGACTGCATGAGGTCACTTATCACATACAAGTACTTAGCAGTGATAAGTACAACTTCACACATCCGAATACTTCAACAAATAGAACTGCTTACGATTCATCTTCCACATGAGCTCATCAACTATGAATATTAGAGGTGTGGGGGAAAATTCTTTGAGAAAATTCCTTCCTACTTTCTCTCTAGCCGAAAATAAACAATTTTCGATGGCAAAAGGCGGTCTAGCCATCACACCAGAGTCCTATCTACGCCCCTTCTCCTCCAATAGTACATTTATTTTTTCATGAGTCATGGGATCGAAAAAGCAACCCACCCTAACTCCTTAGACTTCAACAAGTGCTCAATCCCCCCCTACCAAGTTGTGGTGATTATAGTAAACATATCTCTAACTATCAATTTATTGTTGTTGTTAATAAATAAAATAATCATATAAATAACATCGCTCGAAATTTAACCATAAGGTCCCTAGTTTATTTTGTTGGTATGCATCTAAAATCTCTGGTTTTGTTTACTCTTTTTTCGAAGTAAAAATTGATTGTGGTGGAGTGCGATATTCCCAGGGGAAGGGTTTTTAGAAAAATTTCAGAAAGAAACTATCGATAGCCATAGAATTAGTACTGTTAAAATGAAATTTAACAATTCTTCTAAGGGTTTTTGTTGTTCAAACTGGAATCGGCTCCCCAGCCGAATATTAAAAATTGTCATCGCCCAGAACATAAGCTATATGTAATGCTTACCACTTTATCCAAATTTTGTAAAACACATCTGCCCATACTCTCAGGCAGCCCCTTTTACTTCATTAATCTTCCAAGCAGTACATTTACTGTGAAGTCTATAAAAAAATTATTCCCTTAATTGCCCGAATTTTTCTTTGAGCAAATACCCTTGAAAACTGAAGCGAAATAGTCCTAGAAATAGTTATTTAGAAGGAATGGCTATATGGCCAAACAATTGCTACCTGATGATCTTTATTATGGCTTTCATTGGATATATGCCTGATAGATAAGTGTTGAACCCAATTAGTGGTACACATCAACCACTCTCCAGACTCAATGTATTGTATCACAGACATTTTCCGTGATAGCCTGCTTCATTTTGTGGCCATCGACCGGTTTCGGGCGTTCGCCTATTTTCAGGATGCTTTTGTCAGACTGTGTGATAACACAGACTTGCACAGAGCAAATTCAGTTTACACACTTCAGCAGGCTATCCACAAGCAGGCTATCACGGAAAATGTCTCTGATGCTTTCCAGCTCTGCGGAACCAATCACCACCACCTCAATATATTGTGTTCATGTTGCTGGACTGAAATAATTCCCAGAACCCTGATAGACTAAGAACTTTAGAATACCTAGTTAATATCCTTTCTGCTCTAATGAGATAAGTAGAATCTAATAATTATTACAATAAATAAAATTAAACAACGCTAAACTTTAAATGTGCACAAAATTTCACACTAATGCAAAAACTGCATCTTTGTACAAATCACCGAATTGATGTATTCCGAAATTTAAAAAAAAAAAAAAAAGGGGGGGGGGGAATTTTCTTTAATAGTATTTATTTATGCTGAAATATTACTCCGTTTTTACAATATAAATTTTTTTTTTTTTCTTTATTAGAAATTTACAATCTGTATAGTTCTATATACAATAAGTAAATGAGAAGAGAGAGGGTATAGAGGCGTGAAGAGTGGGAGGAGAGAAACTACCCAGTGGTAGCACTAAATATCAAATAAAAAAAATTAAAAAATGCGCCAAAAAACTTATGATTCTGCCAGAACTTGTATGATACAAACATTTTTTAGAGACCCGCATTACAATAAAGATGTGATGTACAAGAATATCTAACATTGTTAAAGGGACACGTCGTTAAATTAACCCTCATTTTCAATGCTGTCTTCAAGGCTGTAAGCTGTTATTGGATTATGTTCTTTATATGGTAACTTTATATAATTTGTTTAATTTAAAACAGTGACTTAATCTAAGTTTCATGTTAAAAACGCTCTGCCCTCCATTCTATTTTTACTTTTTTTCTCTTTGATTACCATATTTCAAAATTGAATTTTCGGCGAAATATATGTTTTGCGGTTCCATATAATCAGTTGAAATATCTGTATTGCGTATTATTGCGTAGTGTTTTCTCCAAAAATGACCAGTAAATGTTTAATCCCCCTAATGGAAAGTTACCTTCAGGGTTCCTAAAGTATCTGCAGCTATTCCAGCTTGATAACACCGACAACACTTACTCAGGTAAAATTCTACCTCACCGCTACACTCATTGTACACTTTACCGTCTACTCAATTCTGTGTAAAAACGTTTAATAGATTAAGTAGCCGCATTATACTCTTCAAGTAGCAATGGATTTCCTGCAAATATCCATCATCGAAATAATGTTCATTAGAAAATGAATAATTAATAATTGTTCTGAAGTTGGGAAAAACTTTGTAAAAATCCTTAAAAATAAATCCTTACTCAAGGACTACCCTTTCTATTAATTATAAAGTGGCGGATGAATGAATTTGGAGTTTTGAGAGAAAAGAGTCAGATTTGTCTGAGTAAATCTATTTGCCAGAAATGAGCACACAAAAAATCTGGTATGGAACACAAACATTACTTTCCCTTCTTGTGTTAATACAATTATATAGAAAATGATAATTGTTTTTAAAAACATTTCATATTTTAAGACATACAGACTCTGAACATTTTTTCGTACTTAGAGGAACTGAAAACATATATTCTGGTAAACCTCAATTTAGAAAATTGAACACGGTCGTAACACTTGCGGAGTAAGAGAAAGTAAAAACGTTCTTTTTTCATTCTTATTATTTTATGTTGTAAATAAATCTGCCCAGTTCTATTGAGAATAATATTTTTATCACTGAAAAAAAATATTTACAGAGTTTACACTAATTAAACACAGAGTTACTTAAAATATAATTTCATTAATTTAATTTTCTAATATGTTACTTTATATTTTACAGTAAAATAATGTAAGATAATTAGAGTTACTTAATAATAGTTAAGCTTACATAGTTTACTAGCTAATCTAGTTTAATTACTTACTGGATCTAAAGATTTCAATTGAAACATTAAGTGTTAATACCTTTATTATATATTCTGTCTAATGGTGTTCTTATAGTACTTACTACAACAGGAAGGGAGCGAAGAAAGGCAATTAATTAAAATCATTACAGTTCACTTAATACAATTTTATATTGTAAGACAAAAATTTGAATTTACATTTACTGGTTTCTCCTTACTATTTTACTTACTTACATCGGCGTTTCCCTCTATTGGGTTGCACTTCAGGTCATTTCTCTCCACAAACCCTTGTCCGACCAGTCTCCTTGGCGCAGTCCCTGGCTACCATTTCCTCCTCTATCTCCTCTTCCCATCGACGCGCAGGTCTTCTGTGTTCCGGCCATATTTCAGGGTCCGTCCGCCTGAGAGACCATACCACTTCAGCTTTTTCCTCATAACCCTCTCTCCCACGGATTCTTATTTATTCATTTGCCGCCGTACTCTTCATTTCTCACACGATCAGCTCTGGTCTTCCTTACACATCGCCGCCAAAAAATCCATTTCAACTGCTGTTACCCTAGAAAACAGCCGTTGCGATGTAGTCCACGTCTCGGCCACATAGGTGAGAATATCTTCCTTACACGATGGAGTAAAATATCTTCTTTTTATTTTCTATAGACGTTGTTTTGTTCCACACTGTGGAATGGAGCATCCTTGTAGCCTTGCGCGCCTGCTGACTTCTTAAACCCACCTCTGTGTCACATCCACCTACTACTTCCAACACCGAGCCCAGATACTTGTAATTATCCCTTTTTACAGGCCTGGCCTACCACTTCTAAATCACCTATATCGCTTCCCCCTATTACCATGTACTCCGTCTTCGACAAATTTATATTCATGCCCCAATGGGTGCATTAATGGTGCTTCAATTTTCGAATAAGGAATTCCATATCATACCTATCCTGAGCCACTATCACCTGATCGTCTGCAAAAAAGATGATGCAAAGGTTTTTTTGGCGCTTCAACATTTATGGTCATTAGCGTCCGGAGCCTTCTCAGTGCACTGCTGACCATCATCGAACAGTGAGCTGTAGTGGCTCCTAGGAAGAGTCAATCGTCTGTGAGCCTGGCGAGATCATATATTTTGAAAAACATGGGAGACATACAGCATCTCTGTTTAAGACCCTTTGATGCTGAAAAAGGCGAAAGATTTATGCGTTCTGAAGAGAGACCAGAAACAGGCGTCGCTGTTCCCTTACTATTTTAATATTGATAATTATTTTTCAGTTAAATATTTGTGAAGAAATTTCAGGAAACTTTATTAAAATTGTGTCCCATTCGTTTTGAAGCTAAAATTGTTTCATCTCCATCCGTTAACCTCTCTTTTTCAAAGCATCACCTCGTTTAACCAAATATCTCCTATCTCTTTTCTAAATTTTCCGAATTCACAAAATCGTAGAATATTTTATTTCTTCTTAAGTCATACTGAAAAATTTTTCAGTGGGCAATCCTCCATGGGTGCTGAGTTCTGCCTGGCAATATCTAGAGAAACATGGTTAAACCGAATATTCATATCGAGAGTCTTTCTGCCTCTCGCAACCAGTTTTCGCTGTAAGCGAATGCTTAATCAATCAGTTTAGAATTAATAGAATTTTACCCTTTTAATCAATTATTTCAATAATTTTTATAAATTATTATTTCCCGTTAAATTAAACTTATAAACTCTCATGAATTTGGTAAAGATCATTTCTACATGAAACAGTGGTAAATGTTTGCGACATATATGATAAATATTCCTATCAAACTTTATTTGAAGATTAACTAGTTCAAAAATAGAAACTTCTTTTATCGACGTTTCGTAAATTATGTCAAGATCCCTACTTCACTTCCATATGTAAGGGTTTTTCCAATTGTAAATCATTAATTTTTTTTTTTTTTTTTCAGGTAAGTGCATATATATACATACTTATTGGTGTCAATTAATACTAGGTAAGCTATTTATTATTAATTTTGTTTTTTAATTGCCATAAGTTGGTTATTAACAATGATTTCTGCATGTTAGTTTTAATTATTCCTGTGTTTTGAGGCATCAGTAAATTAAGAGATAAATTTGATAGTAAGATATTAAGCATAGGCATTAGTTTTCTTGATATAATTCCCGAATTATAAAGCAGCATTAATTATGAGTTAGTTTTTATAAATGAACTTGTCTGTTTTAATTAAAAAAAAACTATTAGCTCCACTAAAATAGCAAAAATATTCCTAGTAATTACGGATGAAATATTGCTTCTGTTTACTTATTTCTTTAGTATAATTATGAACTTCCGAAGCTAGTATATAAGGTTATTTCAGAGTAATGTATAAGAAATAATTCACCAAATTCTCCCCAACAGGACATTTAACCAGGGGCGTTTTGTGGTAGAGTGGTTCTGAGCATGGTCTTGTAACTAGGAGATCCCCAGTTCCGAGACCCCCGTATAAAGTGCTATATTTATATTTGTTAAAAATTTGTAAAAAAAGTATGTGCTTCCGTTCACGACCTTTAATTTGGTGGTTGGACATTAAACTGGCTTGAAAATATAGGCATTACTTCTTATTGCTTTATTTCTTTATATAACACATTAAGGATTGTTAGTTATTCAAACCTTTTAGAAGCATAATTGTTTATAGATATTCTGTATTATTTTCTCTTACTTCTACAAGAGTGAGTATTGTGATGAGTCAGAGTTTGCAAATTGAGTTTTTGCCGGATGTTTCCTAAGATTGAAAAAAGTGAATTGACTAGCATAACTGAAAAATGAAAAATAGAAAATTCAAACTTGATATTTATTTATTTGTAGTTTTGTGTTTACAATAACCTTTTCTGTTTTTATTAAGGGCTGGAAAAAAACAACATATTGACATTATGAACTGCTATTGGCGTGTACATATCTGCAACCATCAGTATACTTCTTTTCAGTGGGGAAAAAACTTCTTTTCATGACTTCATGCATTTCTATATCTTGCTCTGCATCCTCTTTCAGTCATCATTCCTCTCGGTTCAGTCGAGATAAGAGACTCTTGAGTGCTACTCGCTAATGTATAACTTTGTTGAAGCATGTCTTTGTGTCTTCTAAAACACTTACTGAAACATAGATTAGTAGGAAATTTATTGTTAGCTGTATCTATGTGTTTATAGAGCTGTCTCTTTGTATGTATTAAAGTCATTACTTTTCTACATTTCAGATTCATTATTCTATATTTTTATTCGGTTTCCTTTAATGAAATTGTATTTTCATCATAGCTTTTATGATGGAATCATTACGGCTAAAATGTTTTTATTGCTGCAGGGAAATCGTATACGTGCGGAACTGTATACTCAAAACTTTTCGCGTTTTGAGCAATTTTTTGCTGCAAGCAAAAAAGCTAATGATTAGTGTCACCATTTTCTCTTACAACGTATTCACATTTTTGGACTGTTTGTTATCTTTTTATACTGTTTAGATACGGTTCTATGAGGTTGTGATTAAATCTAAGTTGTTATTAAAACTGTCTTTCTCCACTCAATATCAATACCTAATGGCTTATTGGGAATTGGAGGCTGTATGTTAGCCATAATATCTGCCTTTCTTTTGTTCGTCGCGTTCATGCACTTCTTGCAATGCGTTCAAAACTTCATATTTACTTGACTCCAGGATATCCAGGAAAAACATAGTAATTGTTTTTCCCAGTTTCAAAATATTTTGTATAATTCTATGTAGCTGCAAAATTTTATTCCCTGAAAATTATGATAATTTTGTAGACGTTGTGACATTAAATTTTGCTTTAAAAAATGTCAATATCCAGAAAATTATGATAATTTTGTAGACGTTGTGACATTAAATTTTGCTTTAAAAAATGTCAATATCCAGTATCTCCATTAATATTAGGGATAGTAAAATATTTTGCAAGAGTTTTTAGTTAAAGGAAATGAATTAATTGAGTGGTGGGAAACCAATAAGAGAAAATCACATGAGTGTTTCAAACGATTTTTTTTTTTTAAACTAAATATTCGAAAAAGTTGAAGAAAAACGATATTTGTCTACACTTCTCAAATGTATTCAGTGTTGCTGCTAGGCTTGACTTTTGATTGACTGCTCGAAACGTGAGTTTGATAAAAAACACAATATCTTCAATTTAGCTAATTGGAAGTGCTATATTTAGAATTGGAACCATTTAGATTTGGAACATTAACAATAAGTGAAAGTTAATCTAAACTAAATTAGAAACCCGCGTGGAACCCTGTTCAATAGTTGTTATTAAGTGTATAGAACTAGGATACAGTTCACTAATGCGGCTTTTGCCTTCATGTAATCCAATTTGAGAAGATGTGCTTCTCTGTCTTATCAGTATACCAGCTTCTTGGACCATGGTTAATGTAAGGAAACTGGTACCAAACATCTTAACATTTACCGTCGGTCCTATTACTTGTTTGGATGTTAATTATAAATACAATAACATTTTGGATAATCAGAAGTTATCAGTATAACTACTATCTGGTGTGGACCTACCTCTTGGTTAATAGAATTAGATTATTAAAGCTGAAAGGACAATAAAGGAGTTGGTATTATTGTCCGAAATTGGTGTCAGCTTGCATTATCATTCTAATTTCACTTGGAATATTAAACTACATTCATAGTAGTTTACTATGAATTTAAAAAAGTCTTGTGTGGAACACACATACAACATCCTCTTATAGCAATTTACCTAGATATAATTATTGACTAATGCTCTTTAAAACATATATTTCTTTCTCTTACTAGGAAGTATTGTAATCGTGTCAAATTTTCGATATCGAGTTTTCACCGGAAATATCCGTTTTGAGGTCCCCTAAGTCCAAAAAAGAGGTTTTTAGCAAATGGTCTCTCTCTCTCTCTGTGTGTGTCTGTGTGTGTGTGTGTCTGTGTGTGTATGTATGTGAACAGCATAGCTCAAAAATGAAAAACCGTAGAAAGTTGAAACTTGATATTCCGTTTAACTATCACCATGGGATCTGACAGTACGTTATCTGTCAAAACTTCTCAACCGGAAGTACCACTTTACTAGTTTGTTTTTTTACGTTTTTGCGATTTTTTCAAAAATGGTTCCGACGATTTTCTTTAAACTTGTTGTATCAACTACAAATACAAAGAGCTATAACTTTTATTTGAAACATTTCTCCGGGAAAATTCATTTAGGGCACTTCCGGGGAAGGGGTGGGGTTAGGTTTTCATCTAAAGTCCTATTTCAGTTTATTACACAATTCTGCCTTCTTAATAATGTTAATTAGAATTAAATATGTTGTTGAAATTCTGAGTTTGAAAAAATCGGATAACCGAAAGTGCGTTTATTTTTACACTTTACTAATCGATTTCTTCACTTTTTCGCGATTTTCTCAAAAATGGCTCCGTCGATTTTCTTGAAAATTCGTATATAAACTAAACATGCAAAGATCTACATCTTTTATTTATAACATTTCTCTGAGAAAATTCATTTAAGGGCACTTTTTAGGGGAGGGGGGGTACAGCTTTCTCTAAATTGCTATCCGCGTTGACTTATGCAATTCTATCATCCAAACAAAATTAATTAGAAATAAATAAATGGTCAAAATTCCGAGTATTAAGAAAATTAGTAAACCGGAAGTGCGCTTTTACTGGATAGTTTTTTCAATTTTCGACGAACTTCGTTAAATTTGGTACACCAACTATAACATTTGTCAATTATAATTTTAAGAACAGGAGTAAGAGAAAGTGGTGTGATATAAAACGACTTTTATAAAACCACTTTTTGGAGGATAGCATAACCTCCCCTCCCTCTAGCACCCCCCCATACAAAAAGATTCTCGGAAAAACTTTCAAACAAAAGTGATAGGTCTCTGTATGTATGGATAGTATACCAAGTTTAATAAAACTCGTCCATGATTTTATGGTGAAAATCGCATAGAACTGAAAATTACAAAAACACTATTTCTTAAAGTCGCACTTCCGGTCAACTAATTTTTAATCAGCTTCCTCTAAATCTTCTCTTTCTGGTTTCAAATAAAAATTATTGTAGCTCTTTAATATGTGTAGTTAATATCCCAAGTTTAAAGCAAATTGTTTGAGCCATTTTCGAGAAAATCAGAAAAAATTGAAAAATTCCTTAAATAAAGTGGCACTTCCGCTTGAACGATTTTGAACAAAACTTTTATTGTCAGGTTCCATTTCTAGTACTTAAACTAAATATCTAGTTTGAACTCTGCATTATTGTCACACACACAGCAGACCCATTTCGAAAAACCATTTTGTCGTACTCGGAGGGGGGTTGAGGGACTTTAAGAACCACACATTTTTTTAAAAGATGTTTCTCTTCAGCGTTTACCAGAGGAACTTTAATTTTCTTGGAAATGTAGAAACATATTTTCTGTTAACCTATTTTATTTGAAATCTTTTCGAATTTCCTTGAGACAATCAAGCTAGAATTGAACGCTGCGATATTTCGTTTGTGAATTTCTAAAATATTTATCTACGGATTGAGAACTCTAAAGAGTTTTATTTTCGTGCAAAAATACTTTTCAAAAAGCTGGAAGATCTTTTTTGCTTGTTGTTAAAAGGAATCTAAAAAATATACTTTTTTAATAACAACTGAATTATGTGGCCATTATCCTAGTGGCTAAAGTTGTATTTTTAATCTCTAGACAATAAAAGTAAAAAAAAAAAAAAAAACAATCTTTCTTAAGAAGTTCTTAAAGTAAACGTATAATTTTAACATTTTAAAGACAACAAAAAATTAAATATTAGAAATTATAATATAATTTTACTTAACATTAACCTAGTGTTCTAAAATCTTTCTGAAAGTAAACTTTCTTCTTTTCAATGGGCTAACTTTGGCTACCGCAGATGTTTTATATATTTCTTTTTTAAAAAGTTTTTGCTTTTATAGAAAAAATATAATATTTGACAAAAAGAAAAGGTCAGTTTCTTCAGAGGACGTCGTTTAATTGCCAGATTGGCTTGCGCACGGTTTTACATGCCTTAAAAAAACACCCTTAAAATTCTATAGTTATTTTTATAACTAACATATTTTTATTTATATTAAAGTAATTAACTTTAAAAAATATTAACATGTATAAAGGAAAAATAATATTAAAAATAATGTCAGTATTGTACTAGTTAAACAACTAATGGTATGCCCTACAGCTATATGACGTCAAAAACCTCAGAATAATATTTATTTCCAATATTTGAAATTACTACCATTTTCTCTTTGAAGTATTTATTTTTAAAGTTTAAATATCTCTTTCTCACTATGAATAATAAACTTCCTTTTGACATAATTACTCTTTTTCCTATTATTTTTAATTAAAAGTAATGTTGAATTCTAAGTAATAATATGTGGAGTATTCGTCTTCGTTAGATGACGTCCTTATTTTCAAGGTAATTTATTTTTTGAATAAATAATGACAGAAGTTTTTTTTAAAAAAATTTGGAATGAATTTTTAATTAATTATTACTGAAATGTTACAAAAATGTATTAATGTTCATTGCGTTCGTTAAGAAGTTTTAAATGGATGGTTTATATTATCATTATGTTTGAAGAATTTGTTTTGTATATGGCGTTATTATTTTTTTTTTTTGAAAAATGTAAATTGAATTTATTTCGATTAAATTTTCATGTACCTAGACATTATCACAGTTATGAACACTCTTTATTTATAAATAAATTGTTTATTTTTCTCTTTATATTTATAATATTTTAGAGGTTTTTTTTTAGGCTCAAGGCATTTCCGGTGTTTATATTGATAGAAACACTGACCTTATCAATTAGGCTATAAACCTATTCCTGGCACGATCTGCAATATAAACTCTGTTTGCTGGCTGATTAGTGTGACTTCAAATCAACTAATAGTTAATACTTCAAAGACTATTATAATTGCCTCTTAATTGTCCCCAATAGAATGTTGGCTTTGCTTGTGCAGAAAGCAAAATAGATATTACCCATTTATACTCGAATATCAATATTATAAAAAGTTTAAAACAAAATTATTAAATGGATATTTAGATTTAGTTAACTCAGAAATTTAATTGAAATAGATTTGTAAAGAAAAGAGAAAAAAATAAATCATTTATTTAATTATTTTATTATTTAAACTTTAAATAACTGAAAGATATAAATATGTAAAGCTAATATTTTACAAGTATAAAGAAATTTTTCCAATCCCACCAATAAGTATAAAATCTCAAATCTTATAATTTATTTAAATGCATAATTAACTTTATATTTTAATTAATGATGTTACATAATCAGAACTAATTATTTCGTTGTTTTTTTGTTGTTTTTTTGTACATATCTTCTCAGCAGAAGCTGAGACCATTTTCCATAGAATTGTATATTTCTTATAGGAATAAATAAATAATAATTATGTTTAAATATTTGAAGTAAGATTGAAATGAATTTTCTTAATTTAAACTAAGAAACGCTTCCTCCATCTTAAAGGAAAGTGATTAGACTTTAAGCTAACATTAAGTTTCTGAAGTATCTGTTATATACGGAATATGCAAAGTACCTATTGTATTGTCTATACAGTAGAGAACTTAGTTTATTAAGTCAGCCCAGTAGTTTATCTTAGTATTCATTCCCTCTTTGTGTTGCGTTTGTTGCATTTGTCTACATATCAGCAATAGATTTCCGTTATCAGCTTTTCTTTCTTCTTCAACTTTCACTAGATAATTCTATAATTACTTCTTTCTTCAACAGTTTTCCCTGGAATTGTAATTCAATTGTTATTGTCTCTAACTACTAAAGTATTTCAGTATTATTGCCTACCATGTGATTAAATTTTTCAATCTAATCATTATATTCCCCAACTTTTCATGTTTATATTTGTCTTCTTTGAAATAATTCTAAAACATCAGGCCTCAAAATTAAAGAAATGTTTCGTGGGAAAATTGATTTTCTTCATATTTAAATATATCGTATTCCAAAATTTATATTTGACATCTCATGGCAAATACTAGATAAGAAACATCCAAAATAAAACACACTAGACTACAGCTTTATGCAAGAATTCATATCCTTGGATCCTGCCAATCACCCAGTGTCTTCTATGGAATCGTAATCACTGCATTCCAGAATTCAAAGCAGTACATGAAACCTGCCCAACTATCCACAATGACCTAATTGTTCCTCTCTGTTCGGAATAATTAGTCCATTCATAATGACATCGATTGTCTTTCCTGTCGTCTTAGCAAGAAGCGATCCACAGTTCCCTGTCTGTATGTAGTAAACAAACCATAATCACTTTTCCATGGCCTTCGCCTAAGGCAGTGTATATAGAACGGTGACTAATCTTTGGTCAAGCAAAATATGCAGAGACCACTTCTATGCACCCCTGACCGATGCTAAAGTTCCCAGCTATCAAGCCATATCTGCACATTTAATATTCCACTTCATCCGCTTTAATCCTGAACTCTTCCCCATAATGAAAGCGACAATTGCCTTGAGTGTTTCAGAGATACTGGACATAAATAGACACACTTCCTATTTATTAATAAAAAGTGTTAGACGTCCAATGAAATATAAATTTTTCAATAATTTCCATTCAACAAAGAAAAAGATTTCAGTTAGCCGCCACTGAAATAGATGTTGCAACTAATTGTCGTTTGTTTTGTTCCCGTGTGTGGCCTTCCTAAGTTTACATAGTATTAGTGAACTAGATCTCATTACGGTCATGTTATCTCTATAATGATAAGGAAGAAATTATGGACGAGGAGAAGAAAGTGCTGTTCACTGACTCTTTGACTTCAATTACAGTATAGCAAATCATAATGCATTTCTTGTAATCTCAATCTGACATGCTTTGTAAAACATGTAAGCCCATTTTAATTTTTACTCATACAGTAATTCGGTAGCAAAGTTTCTCTCAGAGCAGTGACGAGTCATCTATTATCACCTGATATTAAACAAATCAGTGTAATGTAGTAGCGATTTTATGATTGTAATAACTTAGAAATTTTAATTGATTTAGTCTTCTGCGACCATTCGCATGCAAAACAGTTAGGTTTTCGGGTTGAGAACTCGTCAGTAGACTGTTATTAACCTATATTTCGCCCATATTGTAATAGGAATACGGATTCCTTGTAGCAGTAGAGAAAATTACATAGGACTAAGCAAAAGGTTAGTCACATGAAGCCATAGGAGCACATTCATTGCGTCAGACATAATAAAACAGAAAAGTCTACGCTTGCAGAATATTCGTCTACAACTGAGCATGAAGTAAATTTGGAGGATACAGAAGTCCTTGCCCAAGTAAAGAATGATTGCGAACGTGTAAGTAAGAAAGGCCGTGGAAATTGAGAAACAGGAAAACTGTATAAATAGACCAACAACTGGATTTCTTCAATTAAGAGGACTAATTTAATGAAGCAAATTATTAGATTGGGATTAGGAAATTCAGATTCTTATAATAAAATTTTGTAACTTTGTAATGAAAATCAAATTAAGTTGAGATTTTTGGCATAATATCATTTTATAACACACACAAATAGTGGATGTTTCTTGGCTCCCTAATTAGCACTAATTTACAACAATGAACTAAAAATTTGCTGATTTGTTTATCCATTTTAATTTCTCGTTTTGGATAAAGCTTTTTTGTTTTAATTATTCCTAATGAAGATATATTGTACTTGTATTTTGATTATTTCTTATACTTAAGTCGTCTTAAATGCATTAAATTCTTTTGATCAGTTCTTTTTGTAAAATTTAATCCATTAGATTGTTTCTTTCTCAAAATCAATCCATATGTAGAAGCAATTAAACAATTATTAAAAGTTGCAATTAATTAACTGTTTATAAATAACTACAATATTCAATATCATTAAACCTCTTGAAAACGGAAGTTGATTTGGAAAATTAAATGTCCAAAGTCTCATATATCTGAAAATGAAATAAGAAGTATTGAAAAATATTGTATAAGAAAAAATTTGATGTAAAGAAAACCACTTACCATATCTGCACATTTAATATTCCAGTGCATCCGCTTTAATCGTGAACTTTTCCTCATAATGAAAGCGACAGTTATCTCGAGTGACACATTCTAATTATTAATAAAAAGTGTTAAAAGTCGTATTAAAATCATCAAAGATATTTTCCGTGATTGCCTGCTTCTTTTTGTGGTCATCAACCGGTTTCGGGCGTTCGCCCTTCATCAGCATGCTTTTTGTCAAACAGTGTGATAACATAGATTTGCACAGAGCAAATTTAGTTAATACACTGTATTAATACAGTAAGAAGCAGGGTATCACGGAAAATATCTCTGATGCTTTCCAGCTCTGCGGAACTAACCACAACAACATCGTATTAAAATTATTAATATAAAGTGTCCTTCAAAACATACTGTTTAATATACAATATTTTCCAATGTCTGATCATAATTTATAATAATTCTATTTTGTCATTAAACACCATAACACATAGTAAATAACTTTATACCTTCACACATATATACAATCAACAAACCAACAAGTGTGAGTGCGACAGAAACATTGCGTTGAAGTGAATCTCTACTTGGTAAATTTGCTCTGACGATGGATGAAAATCCGAAACCGGACAGGAATAAAAGGAATATGCATCCTATGACGGATAAAGTACCAGCATTGCGGACCCAACCATATATATATAACTCTATATATATATATATATACTGGATACACACATATATTGTAATGTTATGTATTGGAGGGTATATTACCTAGATGTATTACGTTAATTAATAATTAATTATTATAATTTATATTTGGAATCTTTTCAAAAGGGATTTCGTGAGGTCTGTGTTTATCTGAACTGAGGAGGAATACAAAATACCCAAAAGAACACACATAAAAAGAAATATTCATATATTATACAAATAATTAATAAAATAGATACAAAACTTATTCGTTTGTAAATTATTATACTAATATTTTATAATCACATTTTGGAGGAGTAGGAACTTACAAATTATTAGTCTTCGACTTGATGGTTGGGCATTTTGAATGTAGGTCCACCACACACTACTACAACTTTTCAGGAAACACTCCGGCACAGCTTCAGTCTAAATTTTTGATTCCCCTAATTATTGTCGCCCTTACATATATATATATATACCTTTTCCACCCCTAGAAGAGTGGAAGGGATGGAAATTCCCTTCACTGTAATTATAAAAGGTATTCAACTTTCCTAACTGTGCTCTTTTGTGGTTATCTGAGTAGGGTATAAATGTTACAACTGGCGCAACCCCTTCGTCCCCCGCCTACAAAATTCGCTGGATAGGAGGGTGTTCTTCAGCCCTTCCTCAGCTCACCGTAGCTAAGGCGATGGGGAGTGTGGTGTAGTGGGTATATAGCTGTCTCAACATTCCCTATATCATCATCTCTCTCACTGCGTTAGCCCCCTGTTCATCTATAGCCCACGCTCTCTATAGTTTGTAATTATAATATAATAAAAAATAAATAAATAAATAAATATTATAAATAAAACTTAATAATATTTGTGTAATCAAATACAAAATTTGTCATTTAGCTGTCTTATACTCCAGTCGTTACCCTTTGAGGTCACCAGCACTATTGTATTTGTTTTTTTTTCTTAAACATATATGTCATCTGTTTTATATATATATATATATACGCTTCAACTATTGCACACATTCACGTACCTTAAGTAATAGATTTTTTTTTTAAAAGAAAGGGTTTACTATTTCATTCATGTAGTTCATTTATGTAGTGCAACGATGGCAGATCTTTGGAAGGAAATAACAACCAGTGACAGTTATCAAAAATTTATTTCCACGTTATCCACTATCGATTTAGATAATTTTGAATTGGCACAAAAATATATAGACTTAAAACGAAAATTACTAAGAATGGAAGAATATGCAAAAGAGTTCGTGGAAAGAGCCGCTAATAAACATTTTAAACAATGCGTTTGGTCAAACCCTGACCAGTGGTGTGGACCTGATACATGTGAATGTTTCCGAATATCATTTCTATCCAATAGCATTGAACGTGATTTAAATGATATTCTTGGTGGAGGGGATCTTTCAAGAAGTTCAAAACAGTGCAAAACAGTGTTCAGTTGCATTCAGCATCATGGCAGCGAGTGAAATTGGTTTACATTTAACCACAAGTTTTCCTCTCAACAGACACAACTCTAAGACTCTGATAACTGGACTGTCTCAAGATGGTGTACCTCTGATAGCTTTGAAAACCAGAAAAGTTATTATTTATCTTAAGGTAGATGACTGGTCAACTTTGGAATCTAACAAGCAATATTGTGATGAATTCTTTGATAAGAAAAAACAGGCTTCTCCAGACTCAATCAATCTTAACAGCGCTAATATATTTTTCATTACATCTAGCCACAAGATGATTTCTATCCAGGGAAAAGCAACTTGGGTGGAAGATCTTCTCAGTTTTCAACCTACTACCATCACTCTTCTGAGAAATGAATATTTCAAACTTCAAAGCATCTTTACGGATATTAGTAATGAGTTAAATTATTTGTCAAAACTCTGTAAACCCAATACCATGTTGCCTTATTATTATAAAATTGTGCAAGATCAATAAAAGCCATGTGTTTATTAAGTTTTTTTTCTTATTAACCCATAATTACATGTCAACGTCTGTTTGAAACATGTTTCAACTGGTTCAGGAAGGAAGGAATGCAGAAGAAACTCAGTTAACAGAAAAAACATCTTTAATTTAGTAAATCACGTACATTTATCCAAGAATGCTTTTTATTAAAGCCCAACCACTTTACATAAAGCTTATTATTTTTACGTTTTAATACTTTTTCTACAAGATATACATCTTTATATTTAGTTTTCTGCAGTTCTTGTGTATAAAATGCTCCCTGAATAGGTTGTCCGGACAAATCTTCCAACAAGTAAGTATATGGAACTGTCTTGCGCACACTTTTAATTTTAAATATTTCAGCACTCCAATTGGGCGTATATCCTCTTGTAAAAACAGTCCTTCTCTTTGAAACACGTACATAATCTCCTTCATTAAAACGCTGTTTATCACTTCTCTTACTTTTAGAAGAATAAACATTAGCTAATAAAGAAGCTTCATTGGTGGCATTTACTTTTGATGGTTTCATACCAATCGTACGGTGTATTTTATTGTTGTAGTCATTTATCAAATCAGTTAAATATTTTGTATAATTATAGTTTCCTCTTAGACTGAACAGTCGATACATCATTGATTTAAATGTTCTATTAAATCGTTCAACAATAGAACTTTTAATCTGACTATAGGTACTGTAATGATTTATATTGTACTTCTTCATTAGCTTCTTGAATTGGGCATTGTAGAATTCCTTACCATTATCTGTTTGAATATTTTTGGGAATTCGTCCACTCAAATTTAGAATGTTTTCCATTGCTCGAGTGACATCTTGAGCACTTTTAGATTTCACAGGTTCTACCCAGGCATACTTGGAGAAACAATCAATCACTGCTAGTATGTATTTATAACCATTATTCTGGCGAGCATAAGGAATCATTTCTATTAAATCTAACTGCCATAAATCGTCAATACCCTTAAGAATTATACGTCTTCTAGGATAATGCACTCTTGCTGATTTATGAAGTTCATTGACGACGACCTCCTTGAAGGGCATTTTGTATGAATTGTTTAAGGTAGCCTAACGTTACAACATCAGTATCATTTACAGGGTCTCTCACGTTTGATATTTTTCTCCCTAGAGCATTGTATATATTTGTAATGGAAACACCTTCTTCTGTCTTTGGAATGGTTAAAGCGGTACTTTCCAAAAATCCTCTTGTCACACAATCATGTTTCTCTTCAGGATCTTGCACATTAATAATACGCTTATTACCTACGTTAATATGATTTGTTCTCCAGTTAGCTATATTAGCTAAACTATCAGCATATAATTTATTCACTGCATCATTTCTTTCTTTGGGCAAACTGACGTTAATTACACGTTTATTACTTACATTCACTACATCCTCCTCTTCATCTATTAACTGGTTAAGTTTTCCTATAAACTTGGAATAATCATGGTGACCAAACTTATCAACCGGCATGTTGAAGAGTTACTTAATAAATGACTCCAGCTTCTCGCAACTCTTCAATTATAGACTGAATTTCATTCTCATGACCCGTATGACCGGCAGTGGTTGACGCATATAAAAGCCGAAGTCGGTCTACCAATTCATTTGGGTCATCCCAATATTCATAAATACTTTGACCTTCCCACATGCCTGTGCCACTGGTTTGTTTTGGTCTTAAAGGGTATCTAGATTGTGCTGGAGGCTTAGTTGCTATAAGAGTCCGAGGGCTTTGTGATGTTGATGTTAATAGTGGTGGCGTATACTTTGTCTGAGGTAAACTTTTCTCTTTAGCGGAGGTGATGGGGAATGAAAATAGAGGGGCAATGATATTTTTGTACTTCCATCCTCGACTAGCACTAATACTTTTTTCATCACTAAACTGTTTTTTATGTGCATTACTAGTTTCCAAGATGTTTTTATAGATTTCCAAATCTTTCTCAGAATAGTTGGTAGGTTGTTTTAAAAATAACAATTGAAATAAACCTGGCGTACCTTCATACCATTTATTATTTATATTAATATCATCACCATCAATAGTTACTACCGCATTTCCTATGACCATTCCACCTTTAGGTACTACCCGAATACCGTACCTGTCATCCATATCTTTAGTATCCGAACTCATTATTTTCAATAGATAGGGTTGAACTAAAGGACCTATCCCTTTTTCCTCTTCTAAACTTTCTTGTAATTTCTCCATACCAAGTTGCTGTATTTGCTCTAAGGGAGTAATCTCCTCTTCAACTTCAAATGTTTCCTCTTCTTGTTTAATAGGGAAAACACTCTTTTTTGGATAAGTGTGTAGCGGGGTTGATGTATGAGGTGTTGCTTCCGTTGTGGTAGACGCTTCTTTTTTAACCACTAATGGTAGCGGTGTAAAGGGTTCTTCTTTGATTATGGGTAATTCTTTTTGATAAATTAGCTCTTGAAGAGGTTTGGTAATAGGTTTCAAACTCCTTTCTAAATCCTCCTGAGATGATTGGAGACCTCTCTTCAGACTTTTAAATTTTTCGCGAAGCGACTTTGAAGCTTTAATAAGCTCTTTCGTAGCTTTAGTGTCCATGATGGAAATGATAGATTTCTATGTATGTGTCGGCACTATATATAGATAAATGTGTCCAAACCCTTCCGAAATCTGCCACTGTTTAAATCTCTTGTTTTATCTAAAGTTATAAATCCATGAGGCTCCTCCCAACAGATATTACACATCTGTTTAAATTTGTCAAATGAAATATTGGGTGAACTTACATGGTCACTGTATACGTGTCTTAAATTCAAATCATCCTGCTCGAAAAGCATGATAAAGTTGGCGTTATCGCGAATTAGGTGTTTAGGGATCCTAGCATAACTCTGACAAAGATAGAAGCAGTCTATCCATTTATGACGTCCCATACTGAAATATTTACGAATATTTTCCTGCTCATCCATTGAAATATCATCAAAAATTATAATAGAGTCTGGTTCAGCGTCATCAGGGTTGATTACCTGTTGAGTGGCATTTATTGTAAAAAACCCTATTTCTGGTACTAGTTTAAAAATCTTCTCCAAATATATATATTTCTCTTGTTGGAGTGATCTACTACAAATATATAAGTTTGCAAATCTCAATCCATTTGGTTGTAAAAGCAAACAAACCATAAGGTTGGTTTTACCAGATCCTGAAGTCCCACAAATAAGTGCTCGTAAACTATCTGGCAGTAATGATCCATGTCGATTTACTTTCATATGTCCACAGTCCATTGAATTGGTCACTAGATTGCAAATAGGTAATTTTTCACTTTGCTTCTCTAAACGCATTTTTTTTTAATTAGGGGAGGAGGATGCTATATAAATACGTCCAGCTCTAAATGATCTATCATAATGAGAAGGAAAACTGTTGGAAGAGGTCTTATAAATTCAGTGATCAACAAACTCCCATTCGAAGTGCATATACCTGGTTACAGATTTTGTGGTCCTGGAACTAAATTACAAGAAAGATTAAAACGTGGAGATAGAGGTATTAATCCCTTGGACGAAGCCTGTCGACTTCATGACATTGCATATTCACGGCATAACGATCTAGAGTCAAGGCATAAGGCTGACCTCATACTCGCTGACAAAGCTTGGCAAAGAACAAAAGCTAGTGACGCATCACTTGGTGAGAAAGCAGCAGCTTGGGCCGTGACGAACGCAATGAAAGCTAAAGTGAAATTAGGTGGGGGGAAGAAAAAGGTAAAAACTATAAGAGATGTTATAAGTGCAGCACGTGTAAATTCACCTTTATCAATCAGTAACGCGTCAAGGAAAGCTTTAAGAAAGGCGAAAAAGTATGTAGGAAAGTCGAAAGTAACAAAAATACCAAGAGTTCTACCAGTACCCAGATCTGGTGGTATTCTACCATTTCTGGTGCCTTTATTCGCTGGGCTTTCTGCGCTTGGAAGTTTAGCTGGTGGGGCGTCAGCTATAGCTAAGGCTGTTAAAGATACACAAGTTGCCAGGAACCGATTAGAAGAAATGAGAAGGCATAATAGAAAAATGGAGGCACAGCAAGTAGGTCAAGGACTTTATCTTAAACCTTACAAAAAAGGATATGGCCTGTTCTTTAAAAGAGATTGACTACTTCCTAATAGAGCACTAACAGATATAGAGTTGATGAAATTTGCTAAAGGTATTCCACATTTTAGAGGTATATACATGCGTGATAGGTTGCCAAAGTTTCCTAAAACTGATGAATGTGCAATTGTAAATTTAGATTCTGTACACAACGCAGGAACTCATTGGGTTGCCTATATTAAAAAAAAGAAATAGAGTCGATTACTTTGATCCGTTTGGCAATCTCAGACCACCATTGGAATTGTTATGTTACTTAAATGGTTGTGACATAATGTACAATAGAAAGAGATTTCAAGATTGGAATACACCTTACTGTGGACATTTATGTTTACAATTTCTATATAATAATGCATTTTAAAGAATAAAGGATTCAGTCATGTCTTATACGTTCACGTTAACTGGAACATCCAGCGTTCTTAGTGCTGATATTTTTCCCCCAATTAATTTATCGGATGTTGGTGTTGGTGGCTATAGTGTTGGATTACTTAGCTTTCAATCTTACAACTCCATACCCAACGTTACTGAAAATGTAAACAACAAATTTTATTATGGCAATGAAGTGATCAGTTTACCTACAGGTACCTATGAAGTTGATGCCATAGCAAATTATATAAGATCGCATATATCATCTCCAAATTCGATAAAACTGAAGGGCAACTTAAATACATTACAAACAGAATTGATGTGCACCAAGCCTGTATATTTCAACAGAGAGCATTCCATTGGTCCATTATTAGGATTTACTAAACAACAGGTGTTAAAGGAAAAGGTTAAACATAAGTCCAATGATATCGTTAATATTCATAGCGTAAATACAATTGCTGTAAACTGCAATATAGCTTCAGGTTCATACAGAAATGGAAAACCTGGACATACCATATATGAATTTTCCCCGACAGTCCCACCAGGTTATAAATTAGTTCAGGAGCCTACTCCAGTCATTTACTTTCCAATAAACGTTGAGATAATTGACAATATTACGCTGTCTCTTACAGATCAAGATAACAATATAGTAGATTTTCGCAAGGAAGTAATTACTATTCGATTACATTTGAAGAAAAATGGGTATTGACTTTCGAAAGTATAAAAGCAACTACGTTAGAAGTAAACCATATAGTATTGAACGTACATCTCGTAGTGTGTTAACACCTTCAAACGTTAGATTTCTTCAACAGCAGGTAGGGGTTTTAGTTAAGCAGAAATGGAAGAGATTTTAAATGTTAATGCTGGCGTGTCCTTCGAGGAAAGGATAACCGATTTTGAGTACCACACTCACCAACCTTATACGCAATCGCTGAACAATTCTGATGAAATTATCATTGCTGTGCAACAGCAGGACATCTACACCGTTCCTTCCAAGAGTTATCTCTACATTCAAGGGCAACTGGTTAAAGAAGAGGCTACAACTATAGATCCAAGTGAATTGAGATTAGTAAGAAATGGATTTTTGTTTATGTTTGATGAAATCAAATATCAATTGAATGGTGTATTGATTGATCATGTGCGGAATCCTGGAACTGCTTGTACATTAAAAGGTTATGCATCTCTTAGCCCAGACAAGGCGTTAGGGTTAGAAATGAGTGGTTGGATGATGCCTAGTGAATATGTGAAATTAGCGGATGATAAAGGAAATTTTGATGCTTGCATTCCCTTAGATATCGTAATGGGTTTCTTTGAAGATTACAATCAAATAATTTTACAAGGAAGACATGAGTTAATTCTACATCGCAGCAGATCAGATAATGATAGTATTAGAGTTTTTGGGGATCATACCAATGTCAAGGCTTCCATTAAACTAAAATCTATACAATGGAAAATGCCCTATGTTAAAGTTTCCGACGAACAGAAGTTAAAGTTTTTAAATTTCGTCAACAAAGGAAAAACAGTTCACATGGCATTCCGATCATGGGACCTAATAGAATATCCTTCGCTACCTGCTACAAAAAAGCACACTTGGACAGTGAAAACTACAACAAATCTAGAAAAACCTCGATATGTCATAATTGCGTTTCAAACCAACAAAAAGAATAATATACAAACTGATATGTCAGAGTTTAATCATTGTAGTATATCAAATGTTAAATTGCACCTAAATTCAGAGGTTTATCCCTATGATGATCTTAACATTGACTTCTCAAATAATTATTTTTCAATTCTATATCACATGTATCAAAATTTTCAACATAGTTATTATGGAAAGGAAAATGAACCTATTTTAAGCAAAGAACAATTCAGAGATGAGGCTCCTATTATCGTAATTGATTGTTCTCGCCAGTCTGAGGCAATTAGATCATCTTCAGTAGATATTAGAATAGAGTTGGAAACGACAAATGAATTCACTGCTAATACCACAGCCTATGCTTTAATCTTGCATGATGCACTTGTAGAATATAATCCTCTGACAGGTTTGGTGAGAAGAATTTAAAGGAGTGGGGGCGATCTTATAGTAAAGTGTTGTATTGGAGATTCATTTAGTTTATCATCATCATGTGCGCAGTGGTAGACATTCAAGGCTATCAAGACAGTGGTGGCACATTTATTGTTAAGGAGCTAGCAATCGTGGATTTTGTTGGGCAAGAGAAACACTGGATATTCAAGCCGCCAACATATGGTAACCCACACTCGTCACCCAATAGATGGATTTACAAAAACCTCCATAATATCAGATGGGAGGACGGTGATGTGGACTTTTCTGAATTAGATGATATATTAAAAGAGGCTACAGCAAAGTATACCTTCCTATATGCCAAAGGAGATGAAAAATGTAAATTTATTGGTGATATAATTGGAAAAACTGTGTTCAACCTACAATATTTTGGCTGCCCTAAAATAAAAATCTTATCAACGTTTCAACGTATTGACAAGTGCAGCTATCATAGTGGCTCTAAATATAATTGCGCTCTACAGTTCGGAAAAATGTTAGCCAATTGGATGCTTCAAAATTATTCAAAGGTGGACTTTGCAAATGCAAATGTACGGGAGAATACTTTTGATGGATTCATCAGGATAAGAAGTAATTGTGTTCAGTGCGTATATTGTGGACTGATAATGTTAGAAGAAGTAATCAAAGAACATAAATTGCATAATCAGAATTGTATTTGGTTAAAAAAAAATGGAATAAAATAATTTTTTAAATAATTGTTTATTTTTTTACCCATTTTATTTACCTATATTATTCAAGGAAAAATGATAAAAACAAAAATTACAAAAGAAGTATTTATTAATACAATACGCAGTCATATTATGAGATCACATTGTGATTATTTTTACAAACAATAGTGAAGAAAGATGTATACATCAAAGGATTAATAATGAAGCACAAATAATTATTTTGATTTCTACTTTTCTAAGGGTAAGTTAATATATTTTAACATTTTTTTTTTTTTTTACCTTTATTTTCATTTAGTTATTTATTTTTAAAACATTTTAGGAAGGAGATAGTGAATAAAATATAAATATTATAATTTTTTTAAATTTATAATATGCATAAAATTTGAATTACAAATGTTATGTTACCCCAAACACCCAAATTACCTTTCTACTATTACCCAACACAATCAATTTTATATAAATACATTGAACCTTAATAATTAAGTAAAAAAACATTCCTTACTGTAAAAAGACTGCACTTTTATTTCTAAGTTACAAATACATAAATTCTTCCCAAATATACTTGGTTGTAAAATTTGAATTACAAATGTAGGAAAAAATTTATAAATCATACCTTAACTTTATTTAAATACATTGAAACTTAATAAATTAAGTAAAAATATTCCTTACTGTAAAAAGACTGTACTTTTATTTCTAAGTTACAAATACATAAATTCTTCTCAAATAATATGTAAAGAAAAATTGTCTACAATGTTGTAAACGGTAAAAGACTGCACTTTTGATTTCTAGCTTACATTAAAACATTTAATAAACAATTATTCTTTATACCCAATTGCTTTTGTATTGATTCCATTAGACTGAATTATTCTTTTATCGTCATATGGCGACAGTGATAATTTATTTATTTCAACAGTAGTTAACTGGTGGTGTTTGGATTGAATACAGTTCACTATAGTTCTAATTTGTGAATTTTTATTAAGGCATTCAATATAATCTTTGAATTGAATATGTTTTCTTAGAGCAGATTTTTGAATACCTTTTGCTTTCTTTACTTCCTCCCCTTCAATAAGTATGGCATACATTTTAGACCGAAGACCTACAAATTCTGTTATTATTCTCCCACAAGCTTCATCTTTGAATTTGCCGAGTACTTTTTTGTTTGCTACTGAGTAACAAGGATGAGTGATAGGATAATCGGATGTGTCTAAATATTCCAACATACTTTTTATATCTTGATAAAGGTCATTGGTTTTAATATGGTATATAAAAGAATCTGTATCAGTGTATGCAAGAGTTAAATTATCCAGTCCATATTTTGGTAACATGATATCATAATGATATTCATAAATTACATGCTTTGACAAATCTAAAATTGACATTCCAACATAAATTGGTTTATCAAACTTAATTACAGTTTTTCTCATATGTACAGCAGCTAAATTTTCAGAATATATGGTTCGATCAAGAAATGATGGTTTAGCGATAAGTTTTTCAAGTTGTTTATTATCACATACCAATTTAATATTTTTTCTATTTCTTATATTTTCCATTGTTTTACCATATACAGAATTATTATATAGTTTATACAGATCTTTGTCAAATGCGTTAGTAGCTGATGCGCGGAACGTAGAATTGTAATCTATGTAGCTTTTTAACCAGTTAGATTGTCGAAATTTTAAGATCCGGTGTATCTTCTGTAATTGCAGTCCATGTTTCAACGCTTGCTTTAGCGTAACATAATGCACTATGTAATTGTATTTATCATTTAAATTTAGAATTAGTTTTCTTTGCTTGTTTATTTCCAAATTTTCAGGAAGGAAAGGTAAAAAATTGTGCAATTTATGTAATTTCTTTGGGTATGTGACGTCCACTTCTAGAATATATCCATACTCACCATTATCATCAGTACTATCTAAATTGAACTCTTCCGAAGATATCCATGAAAATTCTCCGTAAGGTAAACATTTTGTCATGGAGAAACCATATAAATTGTTACAGTCTTGGTAACTAATAAATGTATTTTCTAAATTTGGATTGTAGTCTGGGAGGTACTGATTGTTTGCTTTGCAATATCTGTGAGAAACTTGTGTCATGCCTCCTCTAATAGCATTTTGGACCATTAAGACCATCTGATAATCTTGGAGTAATTCGAGCTCCACACCCGTGAATTTAAGCATTGCGTCCCAAGATAGGCCAGGAAGGGTATAATAATGGCAAGGATCAAGCTGATGAGTCTTTAAAGTGATGGTACGAAAATGTTCAAAACAATCGGCAAGTAATAGAGTGTCCAATTGCAAGTAATGATCGCTATAATCGCCCAATGTTTTACAGTTAAACATTGTCCATACTCTTTGTGCATGCTGGTAATCTTCGTCTGATATAGATGTTCCGGTAAGTCTGTTGTAAAAATCTTCTTTTAATGGTAAATGTGCAGTTTCTAATTTATCCCAGGATGTGACATAATCATATGGGAACACACCCTTTCTAGTTACAAGTTTAAGTTGATTAGAATTATAAAATTTGTTTACCTCAATCAATTGTGGTAAGTTTTTTACTAAATTATCTAAACTAGTGGGCATAAATCTGAATGTGTCCAAAAATCGAACAGTAAGTTTTTCATTAATTGTTTTAGAAAATGAAATGTATTTTTCTTCAGTATGAGGTATTACATGTATTCTTTTCTTATCGTAACCAAGCTCTTTTACAATATAGTGAGAATCGTAGCCACTTAAATTGTGAATTAGAACGGGTAATACTGTTGGTACCTTGTATCTTAAGTTACAGCTATTATGAGCAGCACCTCTGAATTTCCCGGTAATGTGACAATGATCGCGTACTTTCCTATCATTTTCGCTAAATAATTGATTGCACATATAACAAATTGTTGCAGCTTTGAATTCACATTTCTCATTTTCACTCAAAGGAATCATGGGAGTTTTTAAAGAATAAATTTTTGTTACTTCTTCAGCTATGCTCTTGATAAATTTCATAAATTCTGCTGGTGCATTTTTTCCCCTATATATATAAGGTTTTTTTGGGAGATTATTACAGATTTCTTTCATATCATCCGTGTGTTTGATATAAGCACAAAAACTCATAGCTTCATGTTTCTGAAAAGGAGTAGATACATTTTTCTTGATAGCATCTTCTTTCTTTATAGGATGAAGTATTGATTCAAAATCCGCATAAATAACGAAATTAATACGTATTCCTCGTTCTACATTCTCAAATTTTACATGGGTTTTATCTGTGGGTAATTCTATTTTTGCTGGTTTATTTTTATTACAAAGTTCCATGTGTTTGGCCATTCTTTCTTCTCCTCTATTATGTACATAAACGTGTGTAAAGCAACGCTTGCAAATAATTATACTTCTACGATTACTTGATAATTGATTATGAACAAGACGTTCAAAATTCTGTATGTAAACATAGTGCTGTGTACCTTTATCATTATTAATTAACAACAAGTCTCTATGGTCATTTAGTGGATTTTTATTTACTTTCAAAGGATGTACTTGCTGATTATTATCTATTCCAAAGACATTTATTGAAATATTGTTAAATTTTTCAAATTTTTTTATCTGATGAAGTGGAGTAGGAAAAGAAATGCAAGAAAAATTATACTTATCCAGTAGACTGTTGTATTTACTCACTCTCTGTGCATCTTTTGTGACGAATTTGGCAAGAACAGAATATTGAAAGCATTTATTGTCATAGTTCTTCACATTAATACATGCTTTTCTACTAGCTATTTTAGGTGGTAATGTTATGTAAGTACTTCCTCGAAGAGGATTATGTTTATTTATTTTTGTTCTAATACCGTCTATTGCTAATAATGTCCAACCACTGTTTTTTAATTGACTTTCTTGCAATTCTTTTTCCAATTTCAGAAAAGCTTTATCGAGTATCTCTGAAATATTTGACTCCTGAAAGACTTGTGTATTTTTTGTTTTAACTGCTGCTTCTAGAATCTCTCCTAACTGATTTATTAAAACACAGTCTACAAATAAATTAAATTTAATTGCATTATGCTCTTGAGTTTCTCTTTGTAAGAGATAAATAAGTTTATCTTTTACTGAGGAAAGAAACTGTGGAAGATCAAAGTTATTATCACTGCGAATAAAAAATGACTTTAAGCGATTACCAAATCCTGTTTCATACAGGAGAAGTCCCTCATCATCCTCTAGTTGAGCTAGAAGTTCTCCTACTTTAGGTTCTAGTTTTCTTTTCTTTATAGGAGGTTCACTCATACAGAATTCTTCATGTCTTAATAAATTGTGTAAATTGTAAAAATGGTGTCCACATTTTGAACAGATTCCAGCAAACTGTTCTTTACAAGTAATTTGATGTTGTTTCTTATTCGCTGTTATAGAAAAGCGCTGTCCACAATTTCTACAAGTTAAATTGTCCATATTTTATTAAATTGGTGTCCAATAGAAATGTCGAATCGCCTTAGCGCAACTATTACAACGTACAACAGGTTGGTATTCAAATAAATGTTTTAAACAATTAAAACACTTGTTTTTCTCCCTGTGCAGATCTTTATTTCTTCGTAAAATTACTTTGTGCTCTTTACAGAACACAACGTTCCTTCCCGGTAAAAGATTCTGATCAATTACAAGAAGAGCACACTCCAAACAGAATTGGATTGACTCATCCTCGAATAAATTATCTATGTCATAATTATGGCTTACAGTGGAATAAGTTGTTGTTATATATGATGATCGAATACAAATGTACCTAGTGTACGGTACTTCATCAAGTTGACTACTGAGATTACTGTTAAGTACAGGCATGTTAATAAACTATTATTTAGCAATTATTTTTTAAAGTGCAGTCTAAAAAATTTAAATAAATTCTATCTTGAAAGATTTATCCGGGTTTAACCCTTTGTTAAGTACAGGCATGTTAATAAACTATTATTTAGCAATTATTTTTTAAAGTGCAGTCTAAAAAATTTAAATAAATTCTATCTTGAAAGATTTATCCGGGTTTAACCCTTTATAAATAAGTCCAACGCTTAACTCTTTATAGTTAGTTATAAGTTCATCTTCAATAACATCATTGAACACTTTTGGCAAGTAACATTTATAAAAATGATTAGTGCTATCTGTCTGCAAAGTTACCTTAACGGCTGGCCCGTACTTAGTGTTTGTTTTCTCAAAATATTTTATATAATAGATTTTATGTTCCTCAAGGTCTCTAATAGATTTATATTCTGTTTTGTAACTGCCTACTTTATTTAAAACTTCTTTAAAATCGGACATCTATAAATAATAAATAAGAAAAGTATAGGATAATATTTAGATCAGTTTTTCATAGCAATTAAATATAAATAAACAAAAAAAAACGTACAAATCATTAAATGTTACTCACTGTTGTGTGTTGGGTGAGCCTTCTCTAGCTGATAAAGCAAAACTTAACTAGCAAGATATTTTTCACTCTATATATACATTTCTAAACCCACAGCGACCCCCCGTTTCTTACCAAATAGAACAAAACTTAATAGTAATAACTTGCAAGAGTAAATTCACTGTTTATATATCTTTTCTATAGTCCTACATTCAGAGCTAGAAATCTTAGTACTTGTTTTTTTTTTTTTTTATTTTGTTTACACTATAAGTGAGTGTGCTGACCATGGTGAAGGAAAGTATATACAACGATAATTATTTTGATAAAACCTACTCATTTCTTCTTATTTGTCATGTAGAAGAATATATGCAAAGAAATTACTTTGATAAAACCTACACATTTCTTCCTTTACTACTTGGAGAAGAAAATAGTAAAAAATGAAGTTTAGTCCCACGTAGTCTGATGATATACCCACGTATTTGCATGTCACATGCAACATGTACCATAAAATGTATAAAGAATTGATTCCAGATAAATAAAGTAAAATAAACCTTCTTGGATAAATGCAATAAAAAAATAAACATTTAATTGTTTATAAAATTATATTTATTTATCACTTGTTACATTTTCTTTATAAAAATTTAAAACTAGTGGTTTACATAGATTATTTAGAAAACTAAATTGTCTGTTAATATTTTCGAATAAACTCATTAACTTGATAAATTCATTTCTAAATAAACTGAACTTAGGAGGATTATATTTCAGAAGTTCTTCGAGCCAAGATGCTTTTCCTTGAATCACCATACTTTTTCTAGAAAATTTTTCAAAGAATATTGTTGAATTCAGCAATTGAATTTCACTAGTAGAGAGTTTGTTTTTCTTGCTAAAGAAATTATTACAAATTTTCTTACTATTTTGCAGCATATTCCATTCTTCTTCAGTCAGATAGATAAGATCACTCTTCTTTTGTGATTTCAAAGCTATCAAAGGTTCACCTAATTCTGACAAACCTAGCACCACTAGCTTAGTGTTGCTAGTATTCAAAGAGAAACTTGTTGTAAGTTGTAATCCAATGTAAGTAGACATGTTCACGACTGAGAAAATAAGTTATCTAAAAGATGCTATTACATCGATTACCCCTCTTTTTCAACGAACAAATAGTTTAAGGCGCAATGAATATAGTGCGATATCCAACCTATTCTGTCACACACACAGGCATCAGCTTTCATCGCAATTTTGGGATTACACCATTCGCAGTTTTCATAGTGTCCATTAGTGGTTTTTATAAAAAAAGATCTTGATAGTTCTTCTAATTCTTTCAAGTTAGAATCTATATCGATATATGTCATTGCTAAATCCATGTTGGCTAAAGTGATGCCTGGTAATGCTGTAATAAACTTCCTATAGTTTTCACTAACTTTAATCTCATTCCACTGATCTGCCATTGTACACACTAAGTGAATACAGCATTAATGTGATCTGTTGTTATATAGAAATCCCCACTTAAAAAAATTATTATTACGTTTTACTAATTTTATAAAATTATAAATAAAAAAAAAAACAAATACAATAGTGCTGGTGACCTCAAAGGGTAACGACTAGAGTATAAGACAGCTAAATGACAAATTTTGTATTTGATTACACAAATATTATTAAGTTTTATTTATAATATCTATTTATTTATTTATTTTTTATTATATTATAATTACAAACTATAGAGAGCGTGGGCTATAGATGAACAGGTGTGCTACTAACGTTAGTGAGAGAGATGATGATATAGGGAATGTTGAGACAGCTATATACCCACTACACAACACCCACTCCCCATCGCCTAGCTACGGTGAGCTGAGGAAGGGCTGAAGAACACCCTCCTATCCAGCGAATTTTGTAGGCGGGGGACGAAGGGGTTGCGCCAGTTGTAACATTTATACCCTACTTATCTGACCTCCAAAAAATCCAGCCTCAACTTTTGGCTTTATAATCTAAATTTTTAAGATATAATCAAAATTCTAAGATTTTTTTTTATTTATAATAATAATTCGACCTATTATAATAATTTCTTCCAACAGTGTGCATATTACAATATATATATGTGTGTGTGTGTGTATATGTGTATGTGCATCCGAAATATAATTTAGAAGTCGTATTACCAGCAAACCGATATTCTTCAAACTCAAAATATTATTGTAACTTTAGAGGAAAATCTAACGCCACTATCCCCCCTGCCCTCGGGAACATCCCTTTAAAAAGAATTTTGCCGGTAAAAGTTGCAAATAAAAGTTGTAACTCTTTATATGATTATTGATATACCAAGTTTAAAATTTCCTTGGCGCCAATTCTGAGAAAATCGCAATAAAACAAATAAAAAGGTGTGATAAAGAATTAACATTCTGAACTAGTTCGAAAGCAGATATTTTTATTTTTGTTTGACCAAGATGCTAAAAGAGAGTTACTTTTCCATCATTTCAATATATCAACTAAATAAAATGAGAAGAAATGAAATAAAAAAAATAAAAATGGATATAACAGCCAATTGGATTGCATATTCTACTTATATTCCCAAGGGATGAAGGAAGTGGCAGAATAATTTTTTCCCCTTTATATCCAATATATTTGATAAATGTGAATATTTTGTTTTTCCTTTTGAGTATTTTCTTTTCTCCACTTTACGTGAAATAACCTTATATTTCAGTTTGTTTGTGGAGTGCGGCGAGAAATACGGTATACAACAAAACTTAGAAGTGATATTTTATAGAAACAATAGGAAGAAAGACAGAAACAGAAAGGAAACCCATTTACGCGTAAAGAACATAAAAAAAAGAAGAGTAATTGAGAAAGAAAAAGTAGGATAAGGGGAGAATTTTCGGGGTTAGGAAGAACAATCTAAAGGTAAAGGAAATAGTAGGCTGATGTGGCGAGAATTATGAGAGGGTGGTTGGTTTATACGTTCCCTTGAGGGTGGATGGAGAAGAGTGAAGATGAAGCTATCAAAGCACACAAAACCTCTCAACCTCCTAGTAACGGGATACTATTTCAGACGTCAGCAGACATGTCTTTGGGATCACCTCTGACCCTATACCATCCATTGCCTTTTAATCAATCTATATATATATTAATGTCAACATCAAATTAATGACAACAAAGTTTATTTATATATATATATATAAATGTATTTAATCTTTACAAAGCTAACACTTCAAACCACATATCTCTAATTGAAAAATAGTTGAGTTTACAGGTTGCGACGCGTCAGTGGTTCGTTAAAAACCGTTTCGCCCATGATGCAATGCGCCTCTTGAAAGCAACATTGGTTCGGGCGAAACGTCAGTTTTTACCTAACCAGTAGTCTTAATTCCGAAACTCAAATGTTTTGCATGAAAATGGCCGCGAAAACCTAACAATTTATATCTCTACTTTATTGCAGCTATAACAAAAATATTATTCAAAAAAGACATATTAAGAAATCTGGTGTGGTGAAACACTCACACTTTTCTACTTTTGTCATAGTTCTGAATAATTATTTTTTCAAATATGATTTTTTTTTTTTTTACAACTATTTGATTCCCTTAACTACCAGATGGCAGAATTGTACATTGCATTAGAATGCGATTTTCGCCGGATACTACTTTGTGATTCTCGGTGTTCTCCAGAGTTCGTCTAAAATGATAAGATTATGAAATGTGCAGAATATATATCAAGTTTAAAGTAAATACTTTGTCCGTTTTCCATAAAATTGCAAAAAAAAAAAACTAAAGGACTTAATTTTGTAAAGTTGTATTTCCTGATAAGTGATTTTCTTCAAGCTTAGTATTTGTATTTTTTCTTACTGTTGTAATAAGGAGTGCGATCGTGTCAAATTTTCGTTATCAAGGTTTTCTTCCGGAAATACCGTTATCAAGTTTTTTCCTTTTTGAGGTCAAAATTTTCATCAACCGGAAGTACTGAATAGATTTTTTTCATTTTTTTGCGATTTTTTCAAAACTCGCTCCAACTTATTTTCTTTCAAATTTATACATAATCTACAAAAATTTATAGACAGCTTGAACGTTTATTTTGGTACATTTCTCTGGGAAAATTCATTTAAGGAAGCCCGACGGGTAGAGCTGGGGGTTATGTTTTTCTTTTAAGTGCTATATTAAGTTTATTATACCATTTTGGCATTAAATAGAATTAAATATGTTGCCAAAAATTCTGAGTTTAAAGAAAATCGGTTGACCGGATGAGCGTTTTTCTGAACAGTTTTCCATTTTTTTTTTTCGATTTTCTCCACAAAAACATCGATGGATTTAATTAAATTGCTCAACTATGTATACAGAAACCTAACACTTTTGTTAAAAAGTTGTTTTCCCGAGAAAGTTCATTTAAAGGGGGTTTTGGGGGAAGGGGACGTTTAATGCTTTTCTTAAAAAAAGTTATTTAGTTAAGTTTAGATTCTCCAATTCATGTAAAATTGAATGACAAATAAACATTTTTGTAAAAATTACAAGTTAGAACAAAATTAGTCATTTAAAATTCTATAAAAAGCAGAAATAGAAAGAGAGGGAAGTTGTTTCACACCAGATTTTTTTTTTTTTTTAATTGTTCTCAATTTTAAATGTTAAGGGAACCTTACTTATTTTAGAGAGAACAAGGTCACTGTTCATTCAAAAATAGAATTTTCAGAAATATATTTCAGTAAATATATCAGGACTATATTGCCTAGATAGGATATGAAAATTGAAAAAATCGCGAAAACAAACTATTCCATAATTCCATTAATTTGTTGGCACTTTAATTGACGGATTGTAACCGAAATCTTTTTATATATGGTCCCATTCGGAGAAATCATTCGCTAAAAAAAATCTGTGTATAAGGGTCCTTAGTATACGAATTTTTCCTAGAAACTATTTATTTTTATTTATCTTTTTATTGATTTTTACAACTGCAAAAATACACTGCAACAAGTAAATATGTTAAATGGCAACTTAAATAACAGGAATGCTGATAATGGCATTCCACTATCTTGAGTTATTCTACAAGGTGGTCACGGGCCATTTTCTCTTCAGCCGCCTGCGTGGATTGTCGGGAGTAGTGTTTGAAGAAAGCTGGTGAATTAAAGGATTAGGATGAGCACTTGTGGATGAATGGAATTTAAGGAAACGAGTTTTGGGTACATGGTTAACGAAAGGAATGTTTAGATCAGTATGGATAGTGAGGTTAGCAACATACTAGGGTGCATTGACAATTTTTCGAAGGATTATTGATTGAAATGACTGGATACGGCGAGAATTGGATAATGTATCTCTCTCTAAAGACACCACAAGAGCTAGACGACTGCGGCAATGACTTCACGCATAAAATACAACAAAGTGTTTGTGACTGAACTATATATACATACCCTACCACGACCCCTCTTCCTATTTATAATCTCCCCTTACACATACGAAGTCTCATCACTGCCAAGCGAAGAGCGAGCTCTCTTTGGCAAAGCAAAGACATCCTCGCACAAAACCAGACTCACCAGAGTAAGCAGGCTGCTATCCAAAAAATTATGATATTTTGACGCCGAAAAAGCATAAATAAATAAATAAATATATTTTAATAAATAAATAAATAAATTATGAAATTTTCTTTACTAATACAGTTTTTTGACTATATATATAATGGATGATTTGGATGGAGAGAATTGGTTTGGTTTGATGAGTTAACAAGACTTGGTTAACACTGTCGTATAATGAAGAGTTTGACTGACTGCCTGGACTTTACAGTAAAGATGGTAGATTTAGAGTGGAAGGTGTAATGACACGTTGTGACTGGTGAACTATCTTCTGAACTAATTTGAACTATACTTTATCTGTGTCCCGTCGCTGTATTTATATAGTTTCTCCCACTCCAGTCCGAGAAAGTACCTGGTATTTTGTTTCTCTTTCTCTGCTCTCTTGGTTGCTGTTACATATATTATAATTCACATTGCCCCTTATTTAAAAAAACAAAAACAAAACCAAAACATGTATATCTGAAGGTTTCCTATGACCTATTTATTAAGGTCAACTAAACGTGGAATAAGAGTTCTAGCTATAAGAAAATTGTATATACTTCTTTTTCTCTTTTATCAACTTAAAAAAGTAATAAATTTCTTATCGACAGGAAATGATTGTTATACTCTCTTCCGGCAGAAGGCAGAAGTTTGCAAATAAATTTATCTGTCATCAGATGATTATTTTTATACAATTAAAGTAGCTGGTTAATTTATAAATAAATTATCAAATGTTTAACCATAAAAAAGATTTATTTGGTATTAGTTTATATCTGTTTTATATCACATACAAAATTCTTCTTGCACTTAATATTACTGAAATAAACTTAACTAAAACTGAAATAAAAGAAAATTAATGTATTCTGTTTTATTTTTTTTTTTGGAACAAAATATAATCTATTAAAGTTCAAGATTAATGGTAGTTAGATAAGTAGCGATGGAAACTTACAAGATTTCAAAACCAGGCTCTATTAATTCACCATCAGAATGTTTTATGGGCACATGTTGGAAAGGGATCTATTTTTGTTTTTAAAATTTTGTCTTAATTACTTTTTACTTTCTCTTACTCCTAGTGAGAGGAAGTATTGTAACCGTGTCAAATTTTCGATATTGAGTTTTCACCGGAAATATCCGTTTTGACGTCCCCTGAGTCCACAAAAGTGGGTTTTAGCAAATGGTCTGTGTGTGTGTGTGTGTGTCTGTGTGTGTGTCTGTG